>VXCM01001896.1:291-104430 GCA_014773175.1 Lucifuga dentata
TGCACCACACACACACACACACACACACACACACACACAGCAATGACGGCGATCAGATGAGCAAGTCCGTCATTTTGCCATGATACAATAACTTCACTGCACCAAAGTAAAATTATTTTAGGCGATTATTTCACGACTTTTATTATACATCTAGGAAAAAATACCGAGGTCCGGACCTCGGTGACCTCAATGGTGGGTACGACCATGGATATCACCAATCGAATGAAATCTTTTTTTTTTCCTCTTTCTGCCCACTACCTTCTGTGCCAAAGCACAGCAGAACATGCCTCAGACTCTCATTTAGAGGGAAAAGCCAAAGTCATGCTTGACTGAGAGTTGACAAATGTGGACGTTGGGTAGAGGTCCAAAATTTTGGACCTAAATTGAAACAGAACCATGGAAATCCTATCTAAAGCTGTGGTGCATTAACTGATTTTTTTTTATAAAGAGAGACCAAATGGTGAAAGGACCCAAGGACCACCAGAACCAAAATAGACCTGAGGATAATTAGACTCAAGCCAACATGTAGCTGACCTGAACAGATTCAAAAGAGAGAGCACTCCAGCACTGGCAGGAGGACAATGCAGCATGAATTACCAAGCAGCTTTCCTTTCAACTTTAAGAACACCAAAAGCATGCCTCACATCAAAAAGCACATTTTCGCCTGCGGTGATTATGATGCACCATGTAATTAGAGCTGATGGGGAGTCTGTTCAAATCCACTTGAGTAGTATGCAGCAATATCCAGAGATCTGACTCAGACCCAAACTGAGTGGAAGACCTGTGAAGACCTTTACAGGTAGCAGATTTTAAAAATGCTCATATGGGTTGTTTTGGATGCATATTACAAAAAAAACTATTAGGTTGTTAAAGTATGAAAACTTGATGAGTTAGCAGGTGGAAGAGTGGATATCATGTTTACTTGTACAGATTTTACTCTTATGAAGGCAATAAATTCATTTTTCGAAAGGCCTGTAAACACTACTTAAGTTGGCATAAATGGACATTGGTATACTCTGAAGAACAGACATAGATTATGCAATTAAAAATGGATTTTATTCAAGCATGTAAATGATCCATTGTCTTATAATATAAAATAATATGCTTTGCCTTGTAAGAGTGATGCATTTTGGTAAACAACAGGATCCTACTGTTCCATCCATGTATAAGTTTTACTCCATGTTTTTACCCAAATTGCAGTAACATAGCAAGGGCTTCACACGTTTATATCCTGATCCTGGTCCTTTCTATATGGAGATGATTCTTCCCTTGTTGTGCACGTGGGTGACCTACAGGTAGTCTGGTTTCCTTGCAGATTTTGAATGAATATACATGTCTAGTTGTGTGTTAGTCCTGCGATAGACTGGCAACCTGCCCAAGGTGTTTCCCTCCCTTTCACCTGCTGCATGCTGGGATATGCTGAAGCCCCATTAATTACAGAAAGCCTGAACAGAAAAATGAATGGATGGACTCAATTTGGCTCTCAGAGGATCAAACCTGCCTGCCAGCAGTTCATATGCTGAAATGTTCCTGTTCTCCTTGGGAATTATTAGAGGTGGAGCAATAGTCCTCCTTGGAATTTTATTCCCCCACATCATTTCCTTTGAATAAGAGCTAATGGTGTGCTCTGCAGCTGAACAATACAATGCATTTCCCTAATTTTTTTCCCCCATTCTTGTGGTCTTCTATTATTTTATAATAGTTTATAATTATTAATTTAGCAATATCACTTAGTGGGGGTGTTTGATTCTAAGTAGCACACTATTGTTGCTGTAAAACAAAGTTTGCATGTTATATGGACCTAACAGATGCCTCCTTCCTAAAAAAAAAAAAAAAAAAANAAAAAAAAAAAAAAAAAACAGCTTTACAGGTGTTGGTTATACTTTTAGCTGACTGTTGATTTTTAAGATTTAGAAAACACTGATACTGTAGTGTTTTCTCTGTTCATCATCATCATTCAACATCACATACTGTGGCGGAGCAATGACGTGTTGACCTGGCCTAACATCTGTTCACCTGCTGTGCAAAACATACCTGTTACTTTGCTCCTCAGTTTGTTTTGCTTTGGGTGCTGCATCTGTTTCTCCTGTTTCTTATTTTGACACGTGAGCCATATTGGAAATATAACCTCATTCAATAAAACCTTTAATCCTGTTTACCAGTGTTTCAAGAATTATTATAATGAAGTGGTTGAGGCTAGTTTACATTTGTGGGATTTCTGTATCTCCCCCTTTTTTTTTTTTTTTTTNTTTTTTTTTTTTTTTCCAGAGATGAGGCTCAACGTGGCAATGTTTCCATTCTCCTGTTCACAACATTCTCTCTCTCTTTCCTGCATTAGAAGGGCAATGTGAAAGTTCTCTGTTCCCTTCTCTCTTTCTCCCTATCTCTCTCTTTCTCCCTGTCTTCGCTAAACTCAAGTGTTTTCCTCTAGTGTGCGTCCAGATTGTCAGCTGGTGATCTTCTGAAATGTATGTTATTTTTTCCATTGTCAGAAACACAGAGGGTGGCCCAGGGCATTCCAGGCTTTCATTGCCCCAATAAAAACACCCTGTATAATCAACTTGTCAGTAATTATTGTTTAAATATTGAGTAGCATTAGACTATTATAGTGTATCAAGACAGAACTTTGTTGCAAACAGTCATTTCACAGTGACTCAGGCTCTTCATAAAGTGACATTTTGGCCCATTTACACCTTGAATAAAAATGTGATTTTATATCCTGATAGATTATCCAGATGTGGACAAATATATGTTAATGCAGGGTGTAAATACATGCAGAATGCATTGCGGTCAGAATACAATCTGACCTGCTAGACCACATGTGGATGTCCGGCTCACATTGCGATTGGATCTCAGCCACAGCAAGCTGGGTGTAAGTGTGATTCGTACAGCTGGGACACATCTGGGAGAGATTTGAGACAAAAAAAAAAAAAAAAAAANAAAAAAAATCTATGCACAAGTTGAAAACATCACCCCGCTTCATCTTCCTTCCTTCAACGTAAAAAGTAATTTAAATGAACGTTGAGAAGCATTTTCTTTAAGTCAGTCAGCATGACAACACAGCAACAGGTTTAACATATAACACTGGCAATGTAGGAGTTGTTTTGAGATGGTAAACAACTCATAAATGTTAAAATGTAGCTTCTTTTGATGCAACAGCGCAAACAAAACAAAAAAAATTCATGGAGGCATTCATGTAGTCTCCCGCTTTGTTAAGCTCAAAAGCACGGTGGTTGTAAAGATGAAATGCCAAATCACACTTCCCTGTTCTGAGACACAACAAACAACAAACGCAGCATAAAAAAAATGGATGAAGCTCATCAAAAGAGCAATGAAGGAAAAATGGGTTTTGATAGCTGACTGAGCCATCCAACAACTGCCTACTGAGATCCACATAGCAGGCCGAATCCAGATAATCAGAAAGCTTTCTATAATGCAACGTGTAAATACAAGTCAAGACATCAGATGTCACTATCCAAATAACTTATCTGGACACAGAGATTGCAATTTAATGCAACGTGTAAAAGGGGCCTTATTTCTCACAAATTGAGCAGGTAGGAGAAATTCTCTCTGCATTTCTGGTAACAGCTACAATTCTCCCATCCACATGACGTGGATTGAGGCAGAAAGCCAGGTCTGCAATCCAGAACAATCTGTGACTTTACGATCCTAGTGGACTTTATTGTATGTGAGTTTTCCTCATACTTTCTCAAAGGAGCAGTCAAAAATGGGGAGGTGCAAGCATAACAATGAAAGCCTTTCCCTCCCGATTCCTTGTGGATTGTTATCTCTCTCTCTCTCTCTCTCTCTCTCTCTCTCTTGTGTTCGGCGTCTCTTCTTTTCTTGGCTCAGCCCCCAGCCTCTGTACACCTGTCACAAGAGATCCCTTAGGAGGTTATCGTATATGTCAGCAGCACATAAGAAGTCAGTTTGACCAGTGCTGTTCAAGGTCAAACTCCTCCAGATGTACTTTCTGTCACTATTGCATAAGCTTATGATATTATATCTGATATTATAGTCAGCTGATTTTCACTAATCATAACACGACCATTCCCTAATGGCATGGACTTCCCTAAAGTGGCACAGAATAATTGGTTCAAAAATATTTTCTGATAATATCAAGTCAAATTTTCAAGTAAAACTGATTTGTAATATAATCTATGTCACATATATTGTCTCAAAGGGCTTACAGATCCATACAGCAATGATTCTAAGCTAGCCCAAAACCCTATAAGACAAGGAAATGTTTCTTATAAACCTTAGCATTTAAAGAAAAAATAGAAGAAACCTCAGGAGAGCCAATTCAAAGAAAGGCTCCATCTTGAATGGTCAAATGTGACCCAGGAGTTGTATGTGGGAAAAAACACAAATTACAATGAAGGGAACACAATTTCATATACATACATACATACATACATACATATATATATATATAAAACTGCTGATTTTCCACAGAAACAAACAAACAAACAAACAAACACACACACACACACACACACACACACACACACACACACACACACACAAACAGAAAATATGGACACAATGGGATGCAGTCCTTGAGCCATAACAGCCAATTAAATTGTTCATCTCCATTGTTTCCTTTTATTCTCGTTTTAATAGTGCATGTTTTGATGTCTTTTACTCAGATATTGTGAGCTCTGCTGGGCAATGTGCCTGTGTGGTGAGTCACCTAATGATTCCAGTGTGGGCTGCAGTTAGAAAAAGCCACTCAAATATTTTCAAGTCTGCTAGTCAAAGGCAATTTTAATCAGAACTGGTCACAGCTCTCACTTCATGCAGTGGGAGCAAGTGCTTTTACCTTACTATGATTATTAGAGATAAGACAGTCTCCAAGGTTGATGGTTGAATGTCTAGGCAGACACTTTGTCTAAATGTCCATAGTGCAAATCTGGAAGGATGAAAGCAGGACTCCTTTATTCTCTGAGCTGCACACATCAAGAATGAATTATTACCTAAGACAGGTGTCTCATAGCTCTTTCCCGCAGAAATCGACCTGACATGCTGTCGTTTCACACTCCACAAACCACAGGGAGAATCAAGCATGGAGGAATAATTACTGGCTGAAATGAGTGTCATGTAATGGAGAACGTGCTCTAAACAAATTAAGAAGGTGATATTATTTAGCAATGAAACATCAAGGACAAGTAATACATGAACACACAATCTCTGGCCATTCATTGCTTAAAATTTTTTTTGTCAATAAGTGACATTTTAGAATGACCAGGAGTTTGTGTCAAATGTAGCTAACATAAGCAGAGTTTATTCAGAGAGATTTTTTTTTCAGTGGAAAGATGAGAGAATACGTAATCATGTCTCATGCCTCATGTCTCATCTTGGTCAAATTAATCAGAACTTTTTTTTCCTCTTGTTTTTCTTTTCTAAGGAAGAAAAAAGAAGAAAAATAATCACAACTCATTTAATAACTCAAGACTGCATTATAATTATGTTTATTTCCCTCCCAGCATCACACTCTGTTCATCACTGGACAGGAGGAGCTGTGACTTAAACTCTAAACCTGAAATTAGCCTGCTGCATGAGTCACCAGCCTCTTCTCATCAGCAGTTTATCACCGCTACGCTACATCACCTCTTATTACTGCCGTAGATGCAAGCACTGATGAGCCCCCACTCTGACCCCCATTGGACATATCTGGGCACTGGCTGGGACCTGATTGGCTGGACGCGTGTCTGTCGGAAGAGCGTAGGAAGGATGCCGATGCCCCTGGGGCACAAAGAATTACCGCTCAGGAAACAGCAGGAAAGATAAACTGTGTACAGACAGGCACCTTCCCACACACCTAAACTTTCGCCCAGCAGACAAAGAGGAGCCATTTTCTATGTCAGAGTGACTGTCATGCTGAGATTAATGGAGGCTGGTTGGTGGCAGTGACTATGTCTGGAGAGATTCAAATTCAGAATCAGAGCAGATTTACATCAATTGTGTGCTGGTTTCTATCTAGATGAACATGAAGGATGAATCAAAAAAAAAAAAAANAAAAAAAAAAAAAGAAAACTGATGCGTTGTGTGGATACTGACATCCGATGTCGGGGCTTCCATCAAACAGATTTCTGGTTATCTGGATTCTCTCTGCATTTGTGATTGGATCTCAGTGTTGGTGCATCATTACACAATTAAAGCCAGTGTTTCCTCTTTGCTCCATGGACAAGCTCTATTCATTAAAAAAAATAAAATAAAAAAATAACTAACAAGTTTTTTTGTTACATTTACAGCTCCTGATTCCAAACTTTATTGACAAGATGGAGCGGAGCCACTCATGAAGGCTGTATGGATAGCATTTACACTTGTCTAATTATGACTGAGATCCAATCAAAATGCAGCTCAGATGGAATTCTGATAATTGCATTCTGCGCACATTTACACCTTATGTTATACATCATTTACACCTTATACGTGGTTTTACATGTGGTTTTCTTTGGCTGGATAACATTTCTAGATACAAACTGTATTTTTATGTAAGGTGTGAATTGGGCCTATGATTCTAGAATCCATTAAAAAGGATCATACCTGTTGTTTTGCATATTTGAACCCAAAAATATACAACTTGCTTACATGTTACATGGCTGACATTTATATACCAAAATATACTACTGGAGCAGTAAATATTAGAATTGTTTTTCCTGCCTTCCAGACTGCTATTGGTTTCAGTTCATTATAAAAAATAACTTGTAAAGACATGAAATGTGCTTAGAAAAGTAATCCATCACAGCAAACACAACATCTATTTTTTTTTTAATTGTTTTATTTCTTGAATTCATTTTTACACAAACAGGTCAAGAACATTCAACAGCAGATGTCCTCTGCATGATCAAAATTGTTTATTGCATTGTTGAAACAGCCAGCAAGATCCAGTCTACTTACAGCCTGTTTTTTTTTTTTTNTTTTTTTTTTTTTTTACAGTGTATATGAGACAGAGATTAATATATAGAACTCTGACATTGGTTTGGCTTTAGCCCATTTAGTTTCCTCAAAATTGCAGTCTGTGTGGTTCATCTTTTTCTAAATTGCTCCCCCTTCCATATTCTTTTCCTTCATCCTGTTCCTGAGCTTCTCCTGAGATGTATCAATAATGAGCGGGACGGGGGACTCGTTTGCTGTTTTAATGACTGATGGATAGCCCTTGAAAAGGACACCACATTTCCATGATGAACGAGTCAGGGGGATGATTGAGTGCGACATACAAGGCCCCCTGCTGCTCCACGCAATGGGACTAGCATTTACAATAACTTGTCAACAGCCTTCATTTGCATCATGTGACTCCCTCTATTTTCATACTGCTCACTGCAGCCATAAGAATGATGGAATACAGTGGAGGCAGATGGCCTGTATGGGGCCTGAATGAGCATGTGATTCTGAAAATTTAATCTGTATTCCGATTCCTATTGACTAATCCAACAGTGCTGCTCTGCAGAGTGATTAATATCCTTCACGTTCACTGTATAATGACATCTTAGTCCTGGTTTATGCTTAACATAGACACAATGTGGATGTGGGTGCCTGTGACATGGACCGTCTGCATGTCCTGGCATTAATGTTTTTATTTGTTTTTAGTTTTCATGATGACCATGCATGATTACCACACAACTCAACTCTGGGACTTTTGGTGGAGCTACTGGGCAAAGTCACTCTTAACTGCCCCCAAACACAAAAACAAACCCGGAAATAGAAGTAGTTTCCAGTTCAGTCACCAACAAAAAATAATAAAACATGGAGGCAGTGAAATTATATAATATTATTATATGGGTTTACAAGCGATGGACCGTTGTAGCAACTGCAGCTTGGTTACTGTTTCCCTATTTTTTGTGCAAATATGTCTACAGTGTGTTTGTAACAAAAAGCAGTACTCAATAGACAATTGACCCCAAAAGTTAAAGGACCATACCAGCCATTTTGCATGTTTGAGCCTAATATATTCAATTTTCATAACACATAATGTTTCTGACAATCATTTCCCAAAGCATACTACTGGAACAGTGAGTTAAATAACTACCTTCCAGACCGCCATTGGTTTCAGTTCATTCTGGTATACTATTAAAATCAACTTTTTGATACTTGAAATGTTTTTGGGATAGGTAATCCATCATTGCAAACAAGACGTATATGCAGGTTTTTTTTAGAGGTTGCAAATTTTAGCATCTAAGCACAGTAAAAAGCATGGAGTGAATGTATGTCTCCACTGAAGAATATAGTCCCAAAAGAAGACCTGCATTTACCACAAAATTTAAATAACCATGACTTCATAAGGCTGTGTAACTATTAGCAGGTGAAACATCGATTTTTGAACATTTGATTTTGAAAGTTTAAGAGATTTTGCAAAATATCTGGAAAGCTGAAATACAGTTCTATCCTTTGGGAAATGATTGTCAGTAACCTTAAGTTTATGAAAATTGACTATATTAGGCTCCAACATGCAAAATGGGTGGTATGGTCCTTTAAAGTTACCTGATTATTCTGCTGGTGGTCCAGTGCCATATCCATGTGAAATAACACCCAAGTCTTCATAAATTGATGTGAAATACTGGCTGTTATCTACATACACAGTATGAGCATGCTTTTCAACATTGATGATCAGCATGTGGTCTGTTGTGTTTCCCTTTAGACCGTGGATACTGTGACTGTGGGAAGTGTGAGTGTGATGATGGCTGGTTTGGAGAGGCCTGCCAGTTCCAGGAGGACTGTAACTTATCCAATAAGAAGAGCAAAGAGCTCTGCAAAAACCCACAGGGGGTGGTCTGCTCCAATAGAGGTACTGGGAGCACATACACACACACACACACACACAAAATATCAACATATAACATTCATGAAAACTCATACACAACTGCAAAAAAGCAACACCCAAGTTTAAAGGACCATACTGGGGGTTTGGCATGTTTGAGCCCATACAACCAGCATTACCACCAACCACATTACATTAATGCAAACCATTTCCTAAAACATACTACTGCAGCAGCAAATATTAGAATTGTTTTTCTTACCTTCTAGAATCCAGTTATTTCCAGTTAATCCAGTTATTTCCAGAATGCCTTTAAAATCAGCTTGTAGAGACTTGAAACATGCTTGAATCCATTATAGTGAACACAATGTCTATGATTTTTTTTTGTCTAAATGTAACTTTATTTAACAAGTCCAACATAGAGCTGCATAGAAGAAAATTTTTGCATCTGCCTTGAAATACAGTCCCAGGAGAAGACATCTGTTACTGGGAAGATTAAATCAACGGTCCCTGCTACATTAGGACATGTGTGCTAGTTGAAACATTGAATTTTAAGGTGGATATATCACCGGAACATTTTATGATGAAAGATTAGGGGATCTAGAAAAAAAGAGGACGTTTAAAATAGTTTTATGTTTGGGAAAATGATTGTCAATAATGTAATGTATATGTGGGTCATATTTATTGGCCATAAACATGAAAAAAATCACCAAAATGGTCCTTTAAACAAAAACAACAAAAATCTATGGATCTGCACCCATGTCTACAAATTGCATTTTCTCTCTTTGTGTTCTCTTATGCACGCACGCACACACACACACACACACACACACACACACACACACACACACAATCAAGATTTACATATAGTTTACTTAATTATTTGTTTAAGGCAGATACTTCTGACATTTTTGCTTTAACTGACCTCTTGAATTAACAATAATACAAGTAATTACTGATAATACAATTTGTCCTTGATCAAATTTCATTATCAGTAATTACTTGTATTATTGGTTTGATTCAGCACTTCCAGGACTATATCCACACACACATTATGAACAGCTGTTTCTGTAGCATTTTGGAATAATTAAACTCTAAAGTCCCTTGCGCAGACATACGATTGTTAAAATTTCTCATGTTTGATGAGCCCTAAAAATTTTTCATAAATACTTTAAAAGACTTTCATGGCTTCAAATACTGCAAATGCAACAGATTATAAACAATTTTTACCATAGCCTTTTGGAGTAATTAATTTCCAAAATCCCTTGTGCAGATGTGATTGGCAAAACTTCTCATTTTTCATCAGCCCTAAAAAATTAAATTTACATAAGAAGCTAATAATGGTTGGATTCAGCACTTCCAGGACTATATCCACACATATTATGAACAACTGTTTCTGTAGCATTTTGGAGTAATACATTTCCAAATTCCCTTGCTCTGACATGCAATTGTTAAAACCCAGACAGACAGATGACCTTATGGTGTGTGTCTTCAGCCCACTAATGCTGTAGTTTTCCAGAAACAGCCACAAAGCTATCTGGGCTTAACCTCACCACTGGCATGCCATGACTCCAGCTAAATGATGGATAAATATGACTTTAACTAAGTGTGTGCATGCATGTGTGTGTGTGTGTGTGTGTGTGTGTGAGCACCTCTGCAAATCCATGTAATGTAGTATGAGGTCTTTTTATGCATGTATGAATGCAAATTCATTCACATCATGTGGTCGTCTAGCCTTCTCTCCTTATAGCGCATCATTCCTATGTCCCAGTGCGCGTGCACACACACACACACACACACACACACACACACACACACACACACACACACACAGAAGTCTAATACCAGTGTACAAGTGTTGGCTGGCACATGATACACAAACCTTGCTTCCACTGCACATCTGGACACCAGCTGTGTTCTTGGCCTTAAATTGCATTGCATTGAAGCACACACACACACACACACACACACACACACACAAATTCTTTTATCCACAACCAGCAATAAAAAAAAATGAGCTTAACCTGTGACTAAAGCTTGTTTCCCTAACAGGCACCTGCCACTGTGGCAGCTGCATGTGTGACAACGAGGACAGCAGGGGCCTGGTGACGGGACGCTTCTGTGAGTGTGATGACAGCGAGTGTCTGGATGAGGACACTGGAGAGATGTGTGGAGGTATGTCCCACAGGCCCCGTCTCTATTGCTACCACCAAAAAGAGGCACCTTAGTTTGACATCGGATTATTCAAGGTCTGTCTGTCATTATGGCTCTGTCACGGTTGATAGAACACCTCCGGTTTTGCACTGTCATACCAAATGGTGTAGAAGAATTGAATCTTCCTGTTTCTAATCAATAGGTTCACACAAACATAATTCTCCCCATTCAGCCACTGCTTGCAGAAATCTAATTCAGGATAAGACAATGCCCTTTACGCCGTTTTAAACAAGTTCTCATATAAGAAAAACACCTAGGTCCCACGTGTTCATAAAGGTTAATTGGAAGTTAATTGTAGTCTGACCTGTCATCTCCGCTGCACTCGATGGCTATAACTATTCTTCCTTTGTTCCCACAGGCTTTTACTGCCTGTTTGTCAGTGTTAATTATCCATTTAGTAATTTCATTCCGAAAACCAAATTTTGGAGCCTTCCTCTTAGGCCTTTGTGAGAAACAAAGAAGTTGTTAGAGTATGTCCACTGCAGTTATCCACAGTGGGCAGAGTTGGCCTTATATAATTGTAATAAGTAAGGTTAAGGAAAATTTGATGTTTCTTTCATTTGTTTCTTTGATTTCATTTCATTTCAACTTGTGACATGAAATTATGATTGAGGTGAAGTGTTAAATTAAGGCAAAGTTTTAAACTATTGGAAGTAAGGAAAAGGAGAGGAAGGAAAACTCATGAGGTTTGAATCACCAATAGAATAACAGGGCTGATTTACAAGTAGGAAATCCCTGATGTTTAGAAATCCTACATCTAGCACATGTAAGTAAACGTTGCTTATATTACACTTTTAAGCTATAACAGAAAGTTTATGCTTAAAAAAAAGCAATAAAGCTGGACAAGATCACTACTGACAGAAAAACAAGAGTTACTGAGTTATGAGTCACTATAGGAATATTTTACAATGACATTAGAAATTCTCAGGGCTCACACATAAAGACAAACTCATTCATACCTACAGTCAATTCAGAGTTTCCAAATCACATAACCTGCATGTCTTTGGAGGTTGGAGGAACTGGAGCACCCGAAGGAAACCCATGCAGATTCCACACAGAAAGGATCTCGTCAGGACCAGGACCAGGACCCTCTTACTTTGAACAACAGTGCAAGCTACCTTGCTGCTCTTTTCCGAAACATGAAATCATATTTTAGCTTTTGTGATATTTTGCCAAATCTCTAATCTTCCCAAATCAAACGTTCAGGTGATACACACCTTATAATTCAGTGTTTCCCCTGCTGACACTCATGGTTGATTGCAGAAGGCACAGTCTTTTTAATTTCTTGGTAAAAGCCATCTTCTCCTGGGACAGTATTCCCTGGTGGGGACATAAATTTTGTTCCATGTAGCTCCGTGTTGGATCAGTTAAATTAAGTAACTCTGATGTATTTGTCTCTGACACACACCTGATGGTCCACCCATGGCTGATCAAGGACAACCGAAGTAGCTTATTATTTTTAATTAGTCCCATCTTCAAATCACAATCGTGTTTAAAGCCTCAGCTGTCAAACAAAGAGGCCTCTGTCAGCGACTCAGCTGTAAGCGTTGGGTCTTTTATATCTGTAGTGCAATGAAATGTGGTTTTAATATCAACTCCCCTTTATGTACTCAACAGAATGTTAGAAACATAAGATATTGTTTGTTTGAATAAATGCAGAAATATGTGTTTGTAAATTAAAACTGACAGAGGTTAACTCATTTGTTGTTGCATGTGTGTTTTCCTCTGCTTCCAGGCCATGGCCAGTGTTACTGTGGAAACTGTTACTGTGCTGCTGGTTGGCATGGAGACAAATGTGAATTCCAGTGTGACATCAGCCCATGGGAAAGCAAGCGGAGATGCATGTCTCCAGATGGCAAAATCTGCAGCAACAGAGGTCTGTTATACATTATACAATTACACTGAGAATCAGGAAATTCTCCTATTTCATTTTGAAAACTGATTATATATATATATATTTTTACCAGAAATTAAAAAACATAAAATAACAGAGTCATCAGAGTCATTTTAATACCTATATATATATATAATGACATAGAAAATAATAATTTAAATAAGGCTAAAAAAAAAAGCCCAGTGACAACCATATTCCTACTTTACTAAGCTATAAAATACTAAAATGCTAAGTATGGTTAGCTACAGCAATGTATTAACCTTTTCTTTTTTTTTTTTTTTTTNTTTTTTTTTTTTTTTTTTGCTTGGAAATAGCAAGAGTCCAAATTTATTTCCTGTCAGTTATTAGAATATAATATCCAACAAGCTGTTCACATTGGTGAGGTTGCTGTTAGATATATCTCAGCAAATACACACCTCAGCACATACAGTATGAACTTCTTGAGTAGCAGGCACTTCTCAGCTGCTGGTTCACCATTCTGGAGTGTGATGGCAGTAATTCAACTCCAGCTAAAATATCCCCCTTAGGGATGATGAGTTCTCATTCTTTAACTGCTTTCCACCATTTGCAGAGAGATTTCCTCACTTGTCCAATCAGCAACCTGCACCATCAGACAAGAAGTGCCTAACTCCCTATCCCAGGCTAATAGCCTCTCTCTTTCTGAAGCCAAATCCTGTGCTCTCCTGGCCCCCATCTATCTATAGTGTTCACCTAAGGCCACAAACCATGTAGACATCATCCAATACATGCAGAATGGCACTATTTATTCTGTTAACAACCTTTGTCCATGCTCAATCTGAGGCTATGCATGGGGTCCAGCTGAATTTCTTATTTTTTATTTTTTTTTTGGCAAACTCCACCATATAAGGTCTGTAGAAATTTCTGGATGCGTTACGTATGGACAGCTTTAGTTAGCTCTTCAGTGTGAACTGATAGCTACTAAATGATGACTTAAACGACTGGCACTGGCCGTGGTTGTATCAACCATTTTGGCTCCTTTTTAGACTGGGCGAGACCTTTCCAAAACAGACATTTACCCTAACAAGATAAGAACATGGTTACTTTGATAAGAATAGAAGTGTCAGAAAAGAGAGTGTCAGAGACCTAAATGCAAACAGTGGAAATAAAACCTCCATATCTGCCATAGCAACTATAAATAGATGCTTCAAATTTATAATTCAGAGCTAGACAATCATTTTTCTCAACAAGAGCATTAATAATGCACACTTTCTATTTGCCACTATGGAGAGTTGTGTTAACCATCCTTCTCTCAAAATCCTAGTCAGCAATTTAGAGGGGGTCTATGCGGAACTGCTTGACTGTGAAATCCTTGAAAGTAACAATTGTTTCTTGGATGAGTCAAAATTGCTGACAATCAGTTGAAAAGAAATTGTTTCTCATGTAAGACTGAAAGGAAATGGGCTCTAACATCCCTTACATATCCCAAAATATTATGTCAGACGGAGCTGTTGGAATTAAAACTTTTGATAAGACATAACACATGACAAGAGACTCCATTCAGTCTATCTTCCCCTGAATGACTGCACAGATGAAAAGGAAGCAATGCCTCCCCAAATCACTCTTAAATGGAGAGAGAGCAGGAAGAGAAAGGGAAAAAATAGAGTGAATAGAAGGGAAATAAATCCTCATGTAAATTCCATTGTAAGTCATCAGAGCTCAGCAAACAGGTGATCAGAGGAAAAGCTTTTCTAACCCAGCTGAAATGATCCTGTGGGGATTTAGATTTTATTAAATTAAATACAGTGAGCTGAGGACCGGCAAAGCGGTTGGACTAAATGGTACGTAGGTTTCATGGACACAATCCCATCACAGAGCTGTGATTTGTAGTCAAGTGGACAGCTGTGAAAACCTTCAAATGATTTCATGTGTGGTGTCGTAACCCTTTTTACTGCTTTTTAAGGTGGAGAGAAGCAAAAATGATACAGTATGATGGAACAGGAATAATTGGAAAATATGAAGTGGGGAAAAAAGAGAGGAAATATGACTCCAATTAAAAAGAAATTCAGGATAACTCTCTCTAGAAATGTGGAGAAATGTGCTAAGGTTGGTTTTAGCAAAATTGAAATAAATTTGTACTTTCTATGTATTTTGCTAAAACAACATTAACATTTGTCCTTAATTGTCTTGACTAAAAATCTCCACAAACTTCAACATTAAGTTTTAATTAGGGGACAGGAAGGATCACCACTGAAAGGATTTTATTAGTCCCAATCAGTTTTTCTTATGAATCTGATTTTTTATTGATTTCTTTCCTTACCTTCTTGAACAAAACCTTAAGTACTTGAATTACGTTAAAAACCCCTAACAAAGAACATCTTAAAAGTTGACAAATAGTTGGAAGTACTGTACTGCATAAAATTGGAGTCTGAGTAACATTAGCTAAAACAACTGAAATGGGAGAAATATTCATATTTTTTTCTTCATTTAATCATGTATAGTTATTGTAGGGTTAATTATTATTTCATTTTGTTGTCTAGCTTGGTAAATTGCACCATTACATTCAAACACCTTTTTTTTCTGCCAGCCCACATGGACACAAACACAGAAAGCTCATCCCTGCAACGAGTGAGCACCACTAAAAGGAAATAATATGTTTGAGCTAAATGATTCTCAGCAGTCAGACAAATTTGGACCTGGTTCTAATTGGAACCAGTTCTTTCCTATGTGACATCCTACAGCCACATTCCTCTGAATCAATCCCTTTTGTGAAGATAAATCGCTGAGGACCTGATATGGATCAAGGTAGACCATTAAAAGTAGGGGGTTGATGTGGTTAGAGATGCCAGGTATTTTGCGTAGCACTGTGAAATGTCTCTATTCTTCTGTCTCCTTTAGTTTGCACATCCATTATCCTCTATCTGCTGCTCACACTTTGAAATGTGCGTGACTCAGATGACAGCATTCAGTAGATGATTCCCTTTCATCTCAGTATCCTGACAACCCCCTCAATTCCTGTTGGGTTCACCTTGCTTCCTCAGCCTAGTTACTGTAATATTACTTTTGTATTACACCTACAAGATGCTGAAGAGTGCATAATGTCCTCGACTAAACATGTGCAGCTACTGTATGTATAAATCATTTTGTGATTAAAATAATTTGGACAGCAGATGATGTGGTTGCCATTAATAAGGCACGCAGAGAACAGAGAAGTTGTTTTGTTTGACACAAGTGGATGAAAATTACATCTTGGTCAAAAACATTCCTATGGTTTGTTTCTGACAAATTAGTATTTCTATAAATTCCCTAGAGTTCATCAGGATTTTACAGAATGTGTACAGAATGTTAAAGGTATTCACAATTAGCACATTTTGATTAGAAAAAACACTGCCAGGCTTTATTTTATTTTTTTTATTTTTTTTTTTTTAGGGAACAAACTGCAGAGAGCGCTTTCTGAACAAAGGTTGCTAATGACACAATGGACAACTCCAGTTTCAGTCCAGTACTCTTACCAACTCAATAGGCTTTAGATTTTGAGATAAACAGTGTTGAGGAAGGGTACACACAGGCCATTTGTGGGTATAAAACATCCTAGCAATAAAGAGTATTTAATAATCTCATCCAGTTGCTCAGGTTTGAGGAGCTCCTGGATGATATCCTAACCTAAGACCATCGATGACAGCCTCTCAACAGGGACTTCCACGTTACTGTCGGGTCCCCAGAGCACCAAAAATCCTCTCCTCTGTCACAGAAAAACAGCTGGACATGTAAAACACATGCTGCCATGGAGGAAAAGCATGTGAATATGAATTTAACTGTCGCAGGTAAATTTGCTGTGGTGAAGCTTGGCTGTGATATTTATGTCAGACATGAAAAATCATGGCTTCATAAAGCCTGGGCTCGAAGATTATGAGGTGGTAAGGGACACAGGCCGTGGCCATGGGCCCAGCATGGCATGCACTAGACCCCAAACCACGAGGCTTGCCAGCTGGTGTGACTCCCCCGGGGCTCCCCCTGCTCTGTCACTGCTGATAAGAGAAAATAGGATTTCCACTGGCTGCTGCTCAGCTGTTACCTCACTGAGATTCCAAAAAATGGAGGAAAAGAGAAAGAAGGAGAAAGAGACAGAGAAAGAGATAAGAGAGTATTTCTCCATTTGCCTGCATGTGCACAGTCTGCACAAGAACCCATGTTAGTTAAAGATTGCGAGCTGCATTTGCTTTGTTTGTGTTCAGTTAAATCCACATTGTTCATTTATTTTATCTGTACTGCTGGAACAAATGAACCTTTCTAATAGATAATCAAATAAAATGAGGATTTACTGTGTATGTGTACATTGTGTGTATTTTAGGGACCTGTGTTTGTGGGGAATGTACCTGTTATGACGTTGACCCCTCTGGTGACTGGGGAGATATTCATGGAGACACCTGTGAATGCGACGAGAGGAACTGTCATGCAACCTACGACCGATACACGGACGATTTCTGCTCAGGTCAGCATGCTGTTTATGGATACAAACATAGCCAGAAATCTGATACTCATGTTTATTAAGTCAAGGATTCAAAAATATTAAAGATGCATTATTCTGTATTATTGTTTCATTGGGATCATACCAATCCTCAGCTTTAGATTTATAATTATTGCACATATACCAACTCTCTTCCCCATCTGGTAGTAATACTGGAGTGCAGCCTTGCAACCATGAAAGTAAACTTTCTGTACAACTACACAATTAACTTTTGGGTGGACTGGGAATGACCTTTTCACTGTTTCTTCTAAAGAATTAATGTGATGGATGACACTTCCTGTGATACATAAAATGAAAAATGTTCGGAAAAATTGATCTAAATATGGTATATCTGCACATTTAGCCTCTAAATCTGCACTCACTCTCACCCTCTGTCTGCATCTCTGTGTCTGTCTGTCTGTCTCTCTCTCTCTCTCTCTCTCTCTCTCTCTCTCTCCATCCCCCCATTCTCTTCTTCTTGGCTCCATCATCTGTGCAATCTGTGCTTTACTCCGCTCACTCAATACTGCGTTTTCTCCCTCCGAGTTTGATTTTTCTTCATACACACCTTCTACTCTGTCTCATTTCTCCTCTTCCTCCCCCCTTCTTCCTCTTTCCTCTGGGCAGGTCACGGCCAGTGTAACTGTGGCAGGTGTGACTGCAAAGAGGGATGGGTGGGGATAAAGTGTGAGCATCCTCTGTCCTGCTCTCTGTCCCTGGAGAGCAGTCAGAAGAAGTGTCGGGGAACGTCCAATCTGCCCTGCTTCGGACGAGGTACCTGGCCTTCCCTTCCACTCCTGTTGCCATGGTTACTGCAGCAGGCCTGGGCTCACCTCTTATTGTATACAGGGCTCTTTCATTATGCCAGATCTCTTAATCCATCTTTGACAGGGCTTTAAATATAGCAATGTGCCTATAACAACCAAAATAGGATAGGATTCCTTTAGCTAAACCCTTTGATGAAACCCTTTTGTGTGTGTGTGTGTGTGTGTGTGTGTTGTATATCTGTGTTTTAATATATGTACTCATTCCTGTATGCTCATCAATTTTGCAGATAGTTTTCAATATCACATATGATGAGGTCAAAAAGACTCACAACCATATTAAAACAGCGTAGAAGTTAAATGCCAATAAATAGCCACATCAAACATACACTGTATGATATGGTTGAATTTGTACATAAAAAAAAGTGCAGAAAATCCAAAACCAACGCCACGTTACAGTACGAGTGCTAATTATTTGGACATATAGCAGTAGAAATAAAAGAGAGAGTGTTATTTGTGTGTATGGGAGCTTGTGTGTGTGAGAATAATGAGCATCGCTGGCCTGTATAAGTGTGAGCCAAACCTGGAGCCACTCGTGCTCTCTGTAGCACAACCTGTGGGTCGATGTCTGTAGATTTATTACAGCACTCTCTATGCTTCATTAGTGGCTCTTCTGGACAAAGGGAGCTTGTTTTCCTGGACGTCAATATGAATGACAGATTCTCACTGAGGAACACTTGAAAACAGTGCTACAAAACAAAGGCTATGGTTGGGGTTGCGTTGTTGTGAGGTGCACACCGTTGAGGTTGAAGTGAGGAACAGGTACAACAGCTATAACACACACAGCAGTGTATAGAGATATAAAGTGTGTGTGTGTGTGCATATAATATTACAATTCATAGCCATTGTTAAAGGGCAATATCGGCAAAAGTGCATGTTTGAGTCCAATGTATCGTTACTGGCTGCCATTTTTCAAAACATACTGGTGGAGCGCTAAATATTAGAATTGTTTTTCCTACCTTCTGACTGCCATTGGTTTCAGTTCATTCCAGTACACTGTAAAAAAAAAAATCAACTTGAAGAGACTTCAAACAAGCTTGAGATAAGTAAGCCATCACAACAAACAAGATGTCTGTTAAGTTTTTTGTTGATGTAACTTTATTTAACTGGTCCAACACAGAGCTGCACGTAAGAAAATATATGTCTCCACCAGGAAATATAGTTCCAGGAGAAGACGGCTTTTACTAAGCAATTACAATGACCATACCTTCTACAATCATGCATAAATTCAGTTTTCATACAGGTAACATTACTGACAACTATTTGCCAAAGCATACTACTGACTCAGTGAAATAAAAAATTTATTTCCTATACCTTCCAGACCGCCAGTCTGGTACGCTATTAAAATCATCTTGTTGATACTTGAAAGGTTCTTGGGATAGGTAATACATCATCATGAACAAGACGTATATTCAGGTTTCTTTCGAAGTTTCATAATTTTTGCGTTTAAATGCAATAAAAAGCATGGAGTGAATGTATGTCTCCACCAGGGAATATAGTCCCAAAAGAAANGTTTAAATGCAATAAAAAGCATGGAGTGAATGTATGTCTCCACCAGGGAATATAGTCCCAAAAGAAATAGTTTATCAAACAATTTAAACAACCATGACTTCATAAAGCTGCGTAACTATTAGCAGGCGAAACATCAATTTTTAAGGTGGGTATTGCTTGAATATTTGATTTAGAAAGATTAAGAAGTTTTGCAAAATATCAGGAAAGCTGAAATATGGTTTTATCCTTTAGGAAATGGCTGTCAGTAACGTAACATATATGAAAATTGAATACATTAGGCTCAAACATGCGAAATGGACTGTATGGTCCTTTAATCAATCAACTGTACAGTGCTCTATTGGCCATTGTTCATTTTACCTCTGCCTGATTCATTTTGGCCCTTACATTGTTGAAGTTCTCTGAGGAATAGTTGCATTGTCCTCGTACTTAAGGATGAGGGTGCAATTACAGAACAGTAAAGCCTGCTTATTCTTTTGGTCTGGTAGTGATTCTGTTCGATGTTTCCTTATTGAATTTGACTGTTAAGTGGCTGAGGATTTGCGGATAATTTAGTCAGCGATGGCCATTATTACGAGAAGCGTAACCCACTTGTCTCAAGGCTCTCCAGATTTACCATGGATTAATGTTGGGCATTGATTTGCTGTTTCATCTGACTGCAGAGGAAGTCAAGGGGGATTCCACCAGCTTTGCAATTGTTGGTTTGTTTCAAATGAAAATAAAAGGTATGTGTGCAATGCTGTCAGGTTAGAATATTAGATTTCTCCAATGCCACATGCTGGGAAAGCTGCTATTTAGACCAGACACCTCATACAAGACCAGACTTGGCACTAGGAGGCTTGCATGGAGGCAACTGCAATGTTGAGAATATGTCAATATCACCATGAGTCAGAACTGTAGCAGCAGCAATATGGTACACAAAGCTTTCGTAACTAGAAGGGCACAAAGCGCATACCTCTGCCAAGGCTGAGATATGGCAGCCTTGACAAGATTGATCTAATTCCAATAATATACTGGCATAAAGGGAAGGAAGCTACGATAATATTAACAGGAATTAATTGCTTTATTTGTCATGAAAAAGTAATTTTATCCAGATCTGGGCTAAATTACACATGCTCTATCAATATAAATACACCTGATTTTTTTTCTCTCTGAGTTGGTGTATTACTTTGGAAGAAATTGACAAAATGATTGTCAATTTGGAAAATGCCCCATCTTGAAATATTAAGAAATTATTAAAAATAATTCTGGATCTGCCCTATAGATCCAGTCCTGTCCCAGACATTTTTAGTGAATTCAACACACCCAACTCCAGGTCTGGCTTTGGTTTTCAAACCTTACCAACTGGAAGTGACCCATGTGATGTCATGGAGGTCATTTCTCCTGACTTTCCAAATCTTCCTCCACAGCCACAGAAGCCTTAATACATTTGTTTTTGCATGCTGCATAGTGCTCCCGAACACAAATAAACTGAATTTGATGCATAAAATCAGTAGCGTTCCCCCTTTAAACCTGGCCGTGTGCTACAAACAAAGACAATTACTTTTTTGTCCTACGACAACTTCAACTATATGACAGAATTTAGTTTTGACTGTCTCAAACCAATTACACAGCACCAGGGTTGCCTGCTCAACCCTGGTGCTGCCAGGGTGCTCCCCCCACATAATGAAACAGCAAAGATTAACTTCTGCTGGGAGAGAGTTAATTAGCTTTAATAACTCCAGCAGTACCTTTAAATTATCTCCAATTGCTGCTACAAAATGGAACTTTAAATTACCCTCTGCAATAGAACAATGAATAGGATCCATAAATTCTTCATTTTAAAATGTGCATTTATTTTTCAGCTCACCCACTCTATTCAGTGCCCAACAATGCTATAAGAGCTGATGCAGTTACAAGTGCATATTTCTACCATCTGACTCAGTGTGAAGGAAACATTTTCTTATGCAGACACATAAAGTGAATGGATTCTGATTAGGAGTTGTAATGATTTGAAAACACATTTACAACTTCTGTTGAGGCCAAAAAACAGTATTGAGGACATGTTGAAAGCCTTATCAATATTTATGAATTACCTACTCCTCCCTGTTCACATGGTTTTATTAAACACTGATGTTTGAGCATGTGTGTCTCTGTGTGTGTGTGTTTTATTACCTCAGGAAAGGAACCTTTGTTTTGACCTGCATCTGTTGGTTGTTGGTTAGATTGTTAGATTGTTTGTGAAGATTAATCAAAAAGTTATTTTGATGAAACTTGGTGGAGCTCAGGGAATAACCAATCAAAGTTTGGTGCCGATCTAAATCAAGCAAGGGTCAGGCATTTTTAAAATAATTTCTTAATATTAAGATGAAGAGCATATTACAATAGTATGATTTTGTCCATTTCTTCAATGAAATTTTCAAAATTTAGCATATTTATCGTATGATAGACTGCCAATAGGTGCAATTTGATCAAGAACCTGTAAAATGTTATAAACAACTGCTTTGCATGACAAATAAAATGATTGATTATCATTCTTAAAGTTGTTTCTTTCTCTTTATGACTGCAGGGTGGTGCAGTGATGATCAGTGTTGCCTAAGAAGGTTCAGAGTCTGAAGCACAACTCTTCTCCTTTTTTTACTTTTTTATTTTATTTTATTTTATTTTTTCACAGTTTCCATGTTCTCCCCAATCAGTGACGAAAAAAGAGCATTATTAGAACAAGAGAAATTTTGTCATGGCTTGTTCGCTTTGGGGAAGCATGCACTTTAATGAGTTCCCTTCTAGTTTAGTTAATAAACTTGTTTCCCATAAAGGTTATCTTCTGCATTAGTGTTTGGAAGGGAAGCATAATGGCTATATAGTGAGATGTGAAAGGAAAGACAGCAAAGGGAGTAAGAGGTGTGTGGGGAAACCCAATGAAAGGAGACAGGAAGTAGGGCGAGAGAGTAAACTAAAGGAGACAGACAGAGAAAATCACTTAGGTATGGATGAATACAGCTGGTGCAGATGGCAGCTTGAGAGGAAAGGCCTTGAAATTTGAAACAGCAGCTGCAGAGTTTTTCTTCCTGAGAGGTATTCACAAGAAAACTGTGCACAGCACATTCTTTATACTGTGGTATTTCCTTAAGGAAACACCTGCTTTTATCATGTCACATAATTTTTTTGGATTTCATTGTCTACCCTCTGATGGATGGCCTATAGTAAACATGATCTATACATGAATTAGTTGTTAATAGTTATAAGCAACAGTTTATCAGTGTCTCTATGTGACAGATGTGTCAATGGTGATGTTGCAGCTCTCTAGAATGGCTTTCACCAGG
Organism: Lucifuga dentata; assembly: GCA_014773175.1. NCBI lineage: Eukaryota > Metazoa > Chordata > Actinopteri > Ophidiiformes > Bythitidae > Lucifuga > Lucifuga dentata. The sequence goes on from VXCM01001896.1 coordinate 23,258, forward strand.
CCGCCGATGTTGTGGATGTATGTGTAATGATGACATTTACTCTGGAAATCAGATCCATTGTCTCACAAGCAACAACTGGCAGCAGATATCTCACTTAGACATGTGCATAGATCCATTCATTTATTTACTGTATACTGCAGAACTTAGTGAATGAGGTTCAAATAATTACCTTTCGCTGAATACATCCTGATTAATGACACACTTGAGCAAAATGCTGGTATTTAGCCAGATGATATCATTCTGCAAGTGCTGCATATATATATATATATATATATATATATATGCATATAATATAATCTGCATATAATATAACCTGCATATAATATAATCTGCATATAATAGAAAGTGATAACACAGTAATGCTTATGAAATTTAAAATCTGGTGTTTTGGAGTTTTTGAGAATTTGGTAGACATTATATTATATTAAAATATGTCATAGGACAGGAACAGGTGAAGGGCATGATTTTCTTGAAGGCGTTTCATTTTTCCCTCTAATTTATTCTTTTCATTATTGTTCTATTTAGTTGAGTGCTGGGTGTTAGATGGTGCACTTTGGGTGCAAATAGAATGCTTTAGCCAGGAAAGCTTTGATTCACACCACAAGATGATAAACAGCACAGAGGGTGTGATGCTGACCCATTGCTGGCTGTCACAGAACTGAAAATGAAGTCAAAATCAGAAGAGAAACAGCTAATCTGCCAAACTGGTTTTCAAACTGCAGATCCATGTTGTCAAGTGAAGAGTGACTCTGAATTTTGTTTAAAATTCTGTCGATCTCTCATAGTCTCGATTAGGCTGACTTTTTGTTTCAAATACTGCAATATATTTAGAAGTGATTGTGATTTGGCTCCTTTAGTGTCTCCAGAAATGTGAATCCTCAATTTTTTTTCCCTCCCAGCTCACTAGGAAACTACCATATCAACTATAAGTTGATCTCGACTATAAGCCGACCCCCCAGTTTAGACCCACAAATTTAGCTTTTTACAGAAACCCCCATATAAGCCGACCCCCCAAAGTTGCTCCATCAATTTATTAGTTTAGTAAATTACTTGTTTTTCTGAGTATTGTCATAGTATTCCTGTGATTTTCTGAAAATAATCTATGTACGGGTCGTGGCTGTTTTAAAACTTCACCTCTTTAACGGGGCTTCTCTTCCTGACACACACCGGAATGATAACATCGCTCTCTTGTTCTTTTTGTGGATTATTTATTTTCAAAATCAAAACGACAAAACATGAGGTGAGGTGAGGTAAATAACTATACCGCTGCCCCGTTCCTCCAGCTGAGCGTCTATAGATCCTCCGTGACGGAGCTGGTACGTATCATAGTGGATCATAGCGGCACTTCACAGAGCCGTATATATCAATATATAAAAACTGATAACTTATTTGATTTCATTTCTCCCAAATTAAATATTTTAAACATTTGATAATTAACCAAGAAATGGCTCTAACATGATATTCGGTAAACATGATATTCATTTCAGCAGCTTACTGGTCTCTGCAAAATGTGCTTAATAAGATGTTTTGTCAGGAAATATCTCATTATAAGGTATGATTTAAACTATTTTCCAATGGGTAGTGGTAATTGGTATTTCCACACCTGGAAATTTCGATCTGATTTGAATTACTCGACTATAAGCCGACCCCCGATATGTGTTGTGAAATTTGGTTAAAAAAACTCAGCTTACAGTCAAGTATATGGGGTNCCCCCGATATGTGTTGTGAAATTTGGTTAAAAAAACTCAGCTTACAGTCAAGTATATGGGGTATCTACTGGTTTTTAAAAGTGATCAGAAGGCCTGATTTGACTGAATACTATTGAAGCTTATCCCATCTCTACCTGAAGATTAGGTATTCTTTTTACCAGTCATGTATTCCTTCTGCTTTGGCCTCCTTTCCTGTTCATGCCAAGATTTTTCTTGGCGCTAATGGTCATCCAAAACTGCAAAAAAGATTTTTCAACATACATGTGTGTTTGCACTCTGACTTTTCTTTTGTATTTGTGCTGCATCTCATTTCATTTAAAAAAAAAAAATGTCTCAGTCTTGACAGAATGAAAAATGCAATATATATAAACAAATACATACACACACACATACACACACGCGCACACACACACACACACACACACACACACACACACACACACACACACATGCACACAGACAGGAAACTAAGACATCTATATAGATAATCGATAAGGCAGGGGTGTTATGACATCACTGGTTGCTAGGGTAACTGAGCTCCCAGGGCAGATAGTGATATGTTATATGTGAACCATGAAGACATATGTGTATATGCTGCCTTTGTGTGTGAGTGTGTGTGGCCATAAAGAGTGCCATTAAGTCTTACAGTGACAGGGAAATGACAGGGTCTATTGATGAGCTGATGCTTTCACTTGACTGGTTGTGCGGTAAATTAATGTTTACATGATTTCCACACAGTGAGTCATCAAATGATGGTGCGCACACACACACACACACACACACACACACACACACACACACATACACACACTGTTGGCAAGTTTGAAGTGTTATTTACAGGACTAATCACAAATCCTACCCAGCATAACTACAAACAGGAAAAACAGGGGAAAAAAACAGGGAATTTCCCAGCTCTGTCAAGATTGGAGAAAAGCGAGAAAGGCTGTCAGGATGTTACGTTTTATGATTTAGCCATCTGTCATTACTGAGCTGGGAAATTTCCTTTTTTATGATGTGCAGCTTCTGTTGTCGTACTTCTGGGAAGCAAGCAATAGGAGTATTTAGTTCAAATGTGTGTTTCCTTCTACTTTGATGATTAAGCAGAGCACATTTCCCGAACACGTTATTGCCTCATATTATTATATCATCATCAGGCTCTATTTTAGGTAGTAATAAAAAAACACTGTAGGCCTTATTCATGTTTATTTATTTATTTTTTTCATGTGGCATTAAAGTATTACATAGAAAAAAATAGATCAGTCAGTGGATTATTAACATCAGTTCACAGTGTTATACTGAAGATTTTTATTAAAATGAAGATATTGTTTGTCTAAAATATAAAGTTTCTCACTGTACATTTTTTTTAAATAAAGCTCTGCTAATTAATGGCGAGGACAGATGTTAAAAGAAATAGCTCTAACAAAAATAGTTTGTATTGGGGGTTCAGAAATACAGTGTAATGGTTCTCAAACTGTGGTACGAGTACTACCAGTGGTACTTAGAGTGTCACGCCAGGCAACTCTGAAAATTTCTGCAGAGAATCAAAACAACTGAAATCTATGGAAATTCTGGCATACATTTTGGCAAATTATTGACAATATTTTCATTCAGAAAAGTTTAAATGTTATTCTTTTTTCTTTAACATGTAACTAAACGTCACAGGTGTCCTTCAAACGACGCATTCAAATGCTGAAAAAAAGGGGCTGGACCAACGCTTCTCATTCTCAAGTCATTCAGTTGCAATGCATTGTCAGATCCTCCACTGGCCTTACTGAGTGTGTATGTTTATGTGTAAGGTACCTTTTCACGTCTGTACACACACAAGGTTTTGAAGCTGCCATTTCTAACAGTTGATCCTAAGTAGTAAAGTTCCTCACCAGAGTCCATCCTAGAAGGGAGAAGTTGGGGAGAAGGTGCTTTGTGAATCCAATTTCTGCCTCCGCATAGCTGGAGAGATGCTCTTGTGTAAAATGGAGAATGCAGCCAGCAGTGCACCATTTCTCTTGGCCAGCAAAGAGTGCAATCCCACTCTGTTGCTACACCCGAAATAAACTCATTTGTGACCCATGTTTTGACTCTATTGGGAGTTACTTTAGTGGTTTCTTCAAGGGTGTAGTTCGGTTATAATAACTTCATCGTGCACAATGAGCTCACTCCGATAACTTTATTCTATATTTCCTGCTTCACTTCTCTCTCCCATAAAAAGTCACTCACTTCCTTAAACAAACAGAAAGGCATCATGGGAAATGTAGTCCCTTAAATCCACTCCAGAAAACTGAAATTTCTCTAGATTATCCAAAGTTCTCCATTCCACTAAACATGTTCAAGAATGCTGTATGTTAACTGTTAAATGCATGAGTCGTTTTCCATCCATTCGTACATATGTTGGGTCGTTACAGACCCGGAAATTACGCAACACAGATTGAGCTACAAAGTAGAATATTTTTGCTTGTAAACTTTTCAGAGCATTTTATGAACGATAACAAACCCACAAAAAAAAACCAAAAAAACATTTTTTGTCCATATTATGTTTTTACAGTGACTTATAGATCCCGTCATCACAGCTATGCTACTCTGCAGTGAAGCTCTTTACAAGGCGCTGCAGCGTCTTTCTGTAGCAGTAAGCTAGCAGCATAATTACCATAAACAGCCTTCTTCCTCCTAGTTTCAGCATTTGTTCATTATATCAGTGATACTACAGTGCCACCTTAAGACCAAAGTTGAAAACACAACTATTACCTGCTGCCTGTATACTAGGAAAAAAAAAGTGACACTCATACATACATCAGGTCTGCAACAACCCTATACACTTTTTAGTAAAAAACATTAGAAAAACAATTATTTTCATCAATTTTGACAACTTGAAACCATAAAACTGTTAAAAACAAAGAGTTTGAGGAATACCAGGGGGTTGAGGGCTTAACTGAAAAAACTGCATGAATTAGATGTGCATAATGTGGTCCTGGGTCGCTAAAGACCTGTCCTATGCATTTAAGGGTTAAAAAATAATGCATTTTCAGTTCTTTTACTAATCCAGATATTCACTTAATATCCAACTTTGAATCCTCCACATGTGAAGAACGTCTTCATAGACATTCTTCACATGTGGAGGTGTGGGCCAAATCAGTCTTTAACCCGAGGGTCGTGGCGTCTGTATCAACTTCATGGCTTGTTTTGCCTCGTTTTAAGCTCTGGAGGGCAGCCACACCGTGATTTTTGGGTAGAAAAAGGAAAAGCACAGCCTTTTCAATGAACACTCCAAATTTGCACCACAATCAATTGATACCATTATTGAGTTGCTTCACATATAACTTAACAACTCAAGAAAGTTGATTTATTATTAAGTCATCTCTTAAGATTAAGCTTCAGATCTTTAGCTTTCTTGAAAATTACTCAACTTGAGCTGATTTTTTTTTTTTTTTTACAGGTTGTTCTCTCTTTAAGAACATCTTATCCTCAACATATAGCCTAAAATGTGACATATAGCTCTTAATTAACACCGCTGTGAGAAAGCTTGTTCACTGATCAGTGAGTAGGTAGGCGGCACACCTCCAGCGATACGGTCCACGGTTTGGAATAGACATTTTTCTAATGAGCTTCACTATTAGCCAGTATGCTCAGCCAACGTGTTCCCCTGTGGCCATCCTCACTGGCAGCTCACTGATTGAAGTGGGATAGCAACATCTTGAGGGGTGCTTGCATATGTGTGTGTGTGTGTGTGTGTGTGTGTGTGTGTGTAACCCTTGTAAGTGTGTATCTGCATGGATGATTTACATATAAACTGGAGGGAATGTTGTCAGGCAGATTTGCTCTGGTTCAGGATCAGTCAAGGTGCACATCTAGGTATGCAAATGACCTTTCTGATTTAAAGGCTGAATAGAAAAGTAAAAAAAAAAAAATCGCAACTATGTGACTTGTTCCAGATTAACCGTGACTCCGTCGTGAAACATCACCGTGCAGAAGTTAGAGAACATCTCTGTTTTTACAGGTCAGTGCCAGTGTGGGCAGTGTACCTGCCACCCACCTGGAGACAGTCGTGTTCATGGCAAAACCTGTGAGTGTGACGACCGCCAGTGTNCACACACACACACACACACACACACACACACACACACACACACACGAGCATACACAGAATTACATACACAGACCTATACACAATCTCTGTGTCCATAAAGGGCTTTGCAGATCACAATAGGGGCAAAGGGAAGTGATGCAACATGGCATTACACAGATGGCAGGCGTACTCAGAGTAACAGAGATTGTGTAAGTAAATCGATTTACTTAAGCATGTAAACACTCCATTGTCATATAATAGGAATAAGCCACCCCTGCATACATTTCTTCACCTGACTTACAGTACCTCCCCTCATACAGAAAACCAATTAAGCAAGGCTTAATGTGTATTTGTTATTAATTCTGTCTGTGTAAATGTCTCACTTGCATTTTTGCCACACTGCAGACAAAAATCTGAGAAGAGTGCACATCTAAGGCATATTCTTCTGCTCTTCCATTTACTTTGTGACTGCAAAGCACTGCACACACCAGTGGCAGTCATTGGCCTAGATTCATAAAAAACGGCGACAAGGAGTGTAGCGCTGCTTTAATGTGCCCCGTGATAATTGAGACTCATTCATAAAACTTCTTCTACGATATCCAGCGCACTGCTGTCACATGAAGGTAGCATTGCTGTGAGGTGTGTCAGGTAAAAGCCAATGAAGATTAGCGTGTTAATGAGCTGCTGCATGTTTATCAGCCACCATTTATCCTGATTCATCTGGCTTTAAAGCCACAAATCAAAAAAACAAACAAACAAAAGAACATACATTCTGCTTTAGAGATCCTCATTTTAAAAGACTAACACTAAATTAACAGTTAAATGTGTAGTGCAATCACGCTATGCGTGGGGGGGGGAGAGACATGCAGTGCAGCAGGTGAGATGAATGAACAGATCGCGGCTGAACGTGTGTCAGATCAGATCAAAACTCACCATTTAAAAACTGACTGATCAGCTGAGTTTATCTATAAAAGTTATTGATCACTAACACGTGAGGCAAATAAAATTTTAAATGCCGCCCAGATTTCATACCGCTAAAATTTACCACCGGAATGAAGCAGGTCTTATTTTCTGCGTGGCAGTTTGTTTTATGAATAACTACCGTGACATGTAAATAAGGAAATATCTCAGTAACCTTTTTCAAGGCAAACGCTAAAATTTGTTGGTAACAGGTGTTTATGAATGAGCAAACGTGGTTGCACCATGATATTTGCATATAGCGATGTAGTAAGTCATATGCTACGGTTTATGAATCTGGGCCATTATGTCTTTGTGTGCACTTACACTCCAGTCACAAGGGGTGATACTTCCATCTCACCCCATGTAAATGCTGGGTACATTTCGAAAAGAAGAAGCTACACAAAAGAAGCAATGCAACTCAACACTGTGACCTGTGTGAGGCAGAATTATGTTCTTATCTTGTAGTTGAGTGCATTAGCTATCTGAGACCCCCCCAAAAAATCTTGATATTTCCCTTTAAAACTGTGATATTTCTCATTTAAGCCTTCAAAGTTGTGAAGTTTAGAAATGTTTAACAGGTATTAATAGCAACTGTTCACAGACAAGAGTTCACATTTCATCACTCAATTCTCACCTAATTATTGCATGCAAAATAATAAACACACACACACATAAACATTCATCACACACACGCACACACACACACACACACACACAGACTTTGAATAATGCCAGAACCAGACGGTGATTCTTGATGCCAGGACCAGACGCTGCTCTCTTTGATATCCACAGGCTCACCCCTTTAAACCCTAGAGGTGAATTTGAGAAAAAACTACTCAGAGCCCTTGAAACTTCTCTATCAGGTCTTGGGAAGTTTGTGCTCTTTCTTAAGTTGAGGCATTTAGGCACGACCTCTGTCATAGATGGATCACGCTACAACATTTCCTGATGTGATTGCTGTTGACAGTTGGAAGGGCTGTGGTGAGAACAAATCTGCACAACTGAGGACGTGGCATGCATCAAGAAAAGTAAAGTTATTGTCAAAAGATTCTGTTCTTCTACGGGAACACAAACAGCCTATTGGTTAAAAAGAAAAGTCTTAATTCAGCCAATGATTCTCATTCTAAAGGCCTCAGCAGGCAGTACAGGGTCCTTTTCACTGTAATCCCAGATGTTGTTTTAACTCAAAGAAATTAGTTGATTGTACCCAATTTAGTTAATTGAATCCAATATGACCTAATGATTTTGAGCTAGTTGTGCTTTTTGGATATTTTATTTTTTATTCAGTTAGAGTTTTTGAGTTGAATCAACTTATGTAAGTTTAGTTTTGCCCATTGGTATTAGCAAAGTACAAACTTATTGCTTAAAATAGAATTTTGTGTGATGGAGTGTGGTAGCACAGTGGCTCAGTGGTTAGCGCTGTCACCTCACAGCATGAAGGTCCTGGGTTTGAGGCCAACTGGTTCCTTTCTGTGTGGAGTTTGCATGTTCTCCCTGTGCTGACCATATACTTTTTTGTTTGTTCAACAATGCATAACTTAACTTTTTTAGGGCAACGAGTTACCCTGCTTNTACTTTTTTGTTTGTTCAACAATGCATAACTTAACTTTTTTAGGGCAACGAGTTACCCTGCTTTTTGTAAGCTGAATGAATTTATCAGGGCTTACAGTGTAATTGGTTACACCTTAATTGAAATCAACAATCTCTATCTTTCCTCTACTTCAAGCATGACACACACTTTCTAGCTCTCAAGGGGTAAACAGAGTGTCAGTTTTCCCAGAAACACACTTTTCTTCTAAAAATGTATCGGACATAGAAGATGCTTTGTGTACTACCTTCTGTCCTATCTATTGTCTTCTGTTCTTCTATTTTTATCTTGCCACTCATAAATCCCCAAACGAATGCCGCATTCTTTCTCTCTCTCTCTCTCCCTCTCCCTCTCATAGCTCCCTAACATATCATGCATAAGTAGCTCCTTCTGAGTGCTGCTCCTTAATGTCGGTTTGGTGAGCTGTGCCATTTTCTATCAGTGCTGCACTGCAGCATCTGAGGGTAAATTTCTCCTTTAAGGGGGATGCAGTATTTATGTGAAAGCATTACTGGGGCTCATTGTGTGCTGGGCTGTCCAGAGGCGATTCTTCATGAGGCTTCTGGAGAGAGACTGTCAGAAAGTCCTGCAGTTACACACACAAACACACACACATGCACTGACACACAGTCAAGCTGAGGATTAGTCCTTAGCCTCACAGCAGAGGCCTGCAGAAGTTATTTGGGTGTTTTGCTGATGCGAGGCAGTCTATTCTTCCACCATTCGCTCTCATTGCTTTGCCACTTCTCAGCAACAAAGGCTGACGACGCGCAGACACTGTACAGCTTTTAGTGATCCTATGTGTTGTGTTATCTTACGCCGTTTGATTGAATCCACCCTCCTTCACGCTCTAAAGCCCCCAATCTCTGTGCTGTACATCACGATCGATACGCTCGACCGGGGTACTTACATTGTACGTTTAAAAATAATCTCCCTTTGCCTTTGTCTGTTGACAATAGCAATAAAGTTTCACTGAAAAACACAGCTGCACTTGTGCATCACAACGTAGAGGGTGGTAATGCATCCTCAAACCAGCCCAAGAAGAGGAAATAGAAGGATTACAAAAAAGACAAAATGAAGAAGAGAGTGCTACATTGACAAAAAAAAAAAAAAAAAAAAANAAAAAAAAAAAAAAAAAAATCATAACATATCAACTTTACTAACATGTCAACTTTACTAAATATCTTTCCAGGTTAACATGTTGAAGGTTAGCATACCATAATTCCATTCCTCTGATTGGCCATAAAGGCAGCACGTGTTTTTTACATAATATGAAGCAATATGTGGTTTCCCAGATATTCATTCATTCATTCATTCATTCAAACCTTTATTTATTTCTCGAGAATCATTGAGGGCTTGCCCTCATTTACAATGGCATCGAGATCACACACACAGCAATTAAAAAAACAAAAAACAAAACATACAAATCAATTAAAACAATCAGATCATTGACAGATGTTCTGCTGCAATTGATTTAAATTGACCAACAGTTACGAGAGTTTTGAGTTTTAGAGAGCATTGCAATTTATTCCATGAGAGGCATAACTAAAAGCAGTTTTACCCAAATCGGTACGAATGCGAGGGGCCTGGAGCGTGATCTAGAACATGTAAGATAAAGACCAGAAGACCAATGTAACAGTGATGATATATAAGATGGTAAACTTTCAATAATGGCTGTTTTTCACGCCTTTCTATGAGAGAAGGCTGATCATCTTTTGATATCATCATGTCATCTTGAAGTCAAGCTCAGCATTCTGCTGGTATAGTTTTGCTTGGTATATCACCTAAAATCACAATTTGCATTTCTGTACATACTGTATAGTTATTCACATTGTATCATTATTATAGTCATAGCCAAACCTGTTCAGAGCTTGTACATATCTGTAAAATAGACATTCATGTAGATACATATTTATATATCACTTCATACCTTACTCCCTGTATATATTGTATCATATGTTATTTAATTACTGCTGAAGCACTTCTGGTTTAGATGCAATCTGCATTTCGTTGCTTGTACTTGTGACATATGCAATGACAATAAAGTTGAATCTGAATCTGAATCTGAATCCGAAAATGTAACCATGACTAGAAAAATATGCCAGTTGTGTTGCTGTTCTATGTTATCCATGCAGAGTAAACTTCTTTCTGTTGTGATTTTGTTGCTCCCACCTCTGACTTTTTTTTTTTTTGTNTTTTTTTTTTTTTGGTCATTCAACATTCAATACTGTACAATGCACGACACACACACAAATCACAGTTTGTTACTATATTTCACAAAAACATATCCCATATTTCCTCTGTAACCACAAAGGAGTAGGCTGAAGACAAAGCTTATTTAAAGCCTATCCTTCTCACATATCACGTTGTTTAAGAATAAATCTCTGATCACTAATTCATTGTGCCACCTTCACCATAATAAAGAAAATCTACATTTACATATACATTTTCACATAGATACACACACAATCATGATTTCAAGATCAATCATTCATAGAATTTCTTCGTATTTCTTAATTGCATCCATTAAATTTGTTTTTAGAGTTTGACATAATTTAATTTCATTTTCCATCTTGTTCCACATATTAACACCAGTCACCGATATACTTCTTCTTTTTGTTTCTGTTATAATTTTTGGAATCTTATACACACAAATTCCTCTATGATTATACTGACTCTTTCATTCCACCCCCTAACCTCTGACAAACTCTCTTACACTCTCTCTACAACTTACACTGAGTTACCCATTCATTAGTCACACCTGTACATTCTACTGTAATATAATGCAATCCAAAATGACAGCAGCATTAAAAACTCTTGCCTTTGTGAAGCTTCTAATGCTGACTTTTGTTGACACTCTGTTAGGCGGGTGATGATTCAACTCTGTTGTAATCTTTGAGGCTGTTGTCAGCGTGGGTGTTGAAGTGCATTATATTGAAAAGTGTTTGTGCGCAACTATTAAACACACGAGGAGGAGCAAATTTTAGAAACACCTTGCAGTACAGTGCAACTTCTAATAACAGCATTTAAAACTGACCACAGAGTCAAATCATCACCTCTCAACAAAACAATAAAACTCAACAAAAACAGAACAGGAAGTAGGCTTTATTGCAGGGCTGCTGTACTGAATTGCATTAGATTGTGCAGGCGTACCTAATAAATCTTGGCTGGATTAAATGCATGCACCACCATCCATCTCTTTATGCTGTGGTGCATGTTGTACAATGCATACGCCGTGACAGACAGGTGCAGACTAATTGGAAGTGGTCTAAGGTGCAGCTCCTCCAAAGCAATTAACTGCTCTCCTAGTCTGACTGATTGAAGCAGCCATGCATGAGCTGCCATAGCTGTCACTCTGCTCCGAGACTAAACACCAGCTACATTACATTTATACCCCTCCCCCAACACACACACACCATTGCTGCATCCTCTGTACAACAATGTCTCTGACAGCATCAGGGATTGGTATGAAGATGCAGTCTGAGAGGGAGAGACAGCCATTACTGACTGTGTCATCTGTAGCTGTTAAATGATGCATTGCATTAGATTTTATCTGACTAATGTTTTAGCTTTATTCTATATAAGTATATTTATTCTCTATTTATTCTTGTCTGTCCTCTAAGTTACCTAATTTGTTGCTTTACTCGCTCAATTTGTGCAGAGAAACCAGTTCAGCATTCATTCAAACAAAGCCGGTAAAGAGGGGCTACAGGTATTTTTTCGTCAGGCTTGTGTGTTGCAACATTAACTTTTTTTTCTGGAGTTAGCTCTATCATACATTGATGCATTGCTGCATAATGGCCTCCACCAGAAAGGTTATGTTTTTACTGGAATTTAGTTTTGTGTTTGTCTGTGTCAGCAGGAAATCACAGTCACAAAAAGATTTTTTTTTTTTTTTTTNATTTTTTTTTTTTTTTTGATGTCAAGGAAGAATCTAGGAAGAGCTGATCCAGATCTGGATTCAGATTTTCACTTTCTGTACCATTGCAAGATAGGGTATTTGTCAACATCTTTGACTGTTTCTTGAAAATTAAGACACCAGTCTTAATGGAAAAACTCAAGTGTGTGTCTGTGTGTGTATCCATTGATGGATAATCAACATGTGCAGTTTAGTCCAAACCCAGATACTGATCCATACCTGGCAGATTAAAATATGTGCTCAGACATGGGTAACATTTGTGGTGCGACTCTATACTAATAAATTAAGTTACAAACATGCAGCTACCACCAATGTGTAGCTAAGATTATGCTAATCATTAGCATGAGAATGTTTTGACGTATTTTCAAAAGTTACTGCTATGGATCCAGAGTAATGATTGTGTTTGTACAATGAATTTACATGATAAACCTTTGTTAAACATCTGATTTCAAGATAATGACAGTAAAAGTCTGGCTTTATATTGAAAAAAAAGTGTAATGAGAGGTATTATATAAGCTCTCTGAGTTAGAACTGCATCATTTTGAAAGTTGTGTTTGCTTAAAATAATTATCTCTCTCTCTCTCTCTCTCTCTCTCTCTCTCTCTATATATATATATATATATCTCTCTATATATATATATGTAGAAAATATACCTCACACACCAATACCAAGTACTGAGCTACTTCTGTTTGAGGATAAAATTTTATCTTGATAATAAAGCCATTTGTTGAACCAGTTTCTTGGTGTAAAATCGAAGTGTATTTAGCATTTTAAGTAACTTTTTACATTTTATATTTGTGGAGCCGTTACACTTTTAGAAATCAATCAAATCAAATGCGAGTGAGTCATGAGCTGAATGTGAGATCTGATGATTCTTCAAATCTCCGAAGAAAGAATTGAAATCAAATCGAATCAAATCGCGGTTGGACTAAATTGTTTCACACCTGCATTAAAAACATTCCAGCAGCACAGTATGGACTTATGATGGAGAAAAGTGGTACTTCTGATTATCTCCTCAACCTGGACCCTGTAATGAGATGTGAACATAAAGGAACTGATCAATGGTGCAACTGGCTCAACATGACACGACTTTCTTAGAAGTGTGCATTTGCATGTGCGTGAGTGTGTGTATGAGCGCTTAATAAAGTAAAGCCTCTATGATGCTGCTGGCTGTTAAGCCATCCCAGCACCCATCTGCCTCTTTCAACCAATTAAATTTCTGTGCTTTCATGTGTGTGTGTGTGTGTGTGTGTCTGTGTCCATGTTGGTGCCACAGCCTTTCTTTGTTTTTCATTTCTCTCTCTGAAGAGCTGGGGATTTATTAAGGAGAGGATAAGACCAGTGATGACAGTTCCTTTCATGTCCGCAGGGAAAATACAATAAGCCTGGCATGTCGCTCTCATCTCCCTGTGGCTCTGTGTCCTTGTACCCCCTATTAGTGTCATGGTTCAGAGTCTTCACTGTCAACTCTCTGTGTTTGTGTACTCTTTTTTTTGTTTCCAGTGGCATCTCTGAAGGCCTGTCAGAATTTATTTTTCTTCAATTTGTTTTAATTTCTCATGGCCGTGCTCCATATTCTGTCTCCTTTAAATGAAGGCCCTTCTGCCCTCTGCCGCCAGGTCACGGTTACTGTTCGTGCGGACGGTGTATCTGTGAGGAGGGCTGGTTCGGGAAGCTGTGCCAGTTCCCTCGGTTTTGTGACATGAACGACGCCCAGAGCAAAGAGCTTTGCGAGACCTCCGACGGAGTCATCTGCAGTGGAAAGGGTGAGCAAGATTTACTTTTTAACTTCTGTCGCATAAGAACTTGTGGGGAAAAAAAAATTTTGTATGACAATTGCACATGCACGCACATACAAATGAAAGAACCCACACAAACTGGAAACATGTCTGGCTCAATCCTCGATTTCAAAATTACAAATACACTTTGAAGTAATTCATGCATTGATACTGAATTCATTATGTGGTCAGGAAAACTAGTAAGTATTGTAAAAGTCACAGTCAATGAGAGATTCTAAGTTCTAAGTAACACAATTTAAGATTTAACCCTTAAAGCCAGATTCACATGCTAAGCGTTGAGCGTTGCGCTGATCTGGGCGTTCCATTATTGTGTATTGGGAGCTGAGCGGTGACTCCTAACGTCGCATCACGCCACCTTGAGCGCCACGCGACGCTCAGATTCTCTATTTTGATGCAGCGCTCAAAGTTCAACTAAATTAAACTTTGACCTTTCCGATGCTGACCTTTCCAACGCGCAACCAATCAGAGCGCTGCTGTACGTCATGTAACCAGAAGCGCCACAACAATGGAGGAGAAGCTTATAATCTGTAGAGTATACAACATGACTTTAAAATTGTATCATGATCTGGTTAAAAAAAAAAGAAAAAAAAAAAAGGCGCTTGCTTGGCAAAATGTCAGCAGTCAGACAGGAACATCAGGCTTGGAAATTGTTAATATAGTGTCTGAAATGTAAGGTTTCATGCATTTCACCACATTCACCGTTTTTTCGTTTTTCTTCTCCTAATAAGAAGAGCATTTTTGTTTTTTTTTGTTTTTTTTTTTGTTTGTTTTTTGTTTTTTTTGCGATGTCCATGTCACTACCCAAGTCGAAACCGAAATCCAATTTTAACCTTGAATGTGCAAAGGTCGCGTTTAGGCTACATCCTGTCTTTACAGTCCATGGTAACCGTTAAATTGTCATTAGCAACGAGCGCTTCCTGTCAGTGTGAGGCTGAGGCGCTGCTCAGACTCCACTCGTGCAAGCAGAATGCTGAACGCCCAGGTCAGCGGCAACGCTCAGTGCTTAGCATGTGAATCCAGCCTTAGAACCCTGAAACGAGGCCACACAGGTGTCACCATGGTAAACGTGGTAAAGCACTTTCACCAACAACAAACCTGCAACAACCCAGTAGTGGCACCTCTGGCTTGGTCATGCATCCTGCGGACCTGTCAGAGGGTGGAAAGCCAGCAGCGGGGCCTTGTCCCTGCAACAGTGACTCCTATTGGTCGGTCGTGATGCCTGCATGGAGGTAGGATGTGTGGACAATGTGAGCCTCCCACGCAGAAATGTTGTGTCACAGAGGCGTCTCTACCCTAATGACCTAACCTTTAATTAAAGTAAAATAGTTGAAAGGAAAAATAAAAATAAATGTTTTCCTCAATCGGCCTGGAAGAGGACGTGTGTGTATACTGAGTGAAGACGATGGTTCGAGTGGCCAAAGAATCTCCAAGGATCACAGCTGGAGAATTACACATGTTAATTGGGTTTTGGAGTCAGACAGTCTTCAAAATTACGATCAGACACCACCAGGCCGACTGAGAAAAATATTTGTTTCGTGATAAGAATTTATTTTTCCTTTCAAATATTTCACTTTAATTAAAAGTTATATTTTTAACATTTTAAATGAAAGATCAAGAAGGTAAACAATAAAGACATCTTTTTCACAGCCCATTTTCCTTTTATTTACCAAGATTGTCAATATTTGTTATATTTATTAGAAAATGTACATGTCTGCCAGGGAATATAATCCCAGAAGCAGACAGCTTTTACTGAGAAATTAAAAATGACTGTCCCTTCTGCATTTGGACGTTAGCAGGTGAAACATTGAGTTTAAGGTATATCTCCTGAACTTTTGATTTTGAAAGATTAATAGAGGATTTGGCAAAGTAACAGAAAAACTAAAATGATTGTCAGTATGTATGTGGGTAATATTTATTGGGCTTAAACATGCCAAATCAATGCATGGCCCTTTAATATCAGAGACAATAATGAGTACATATTATATCCCGTTCATATAATACACAAGATCAAACTATTACTGTGTGTCAGCTCATATCTCTCAGTTCATACTGTTACAGTACATTGCACTGATGCCACACAATAAGATCTTTCTCTGTAGCGGTGAAGCTGCAGAAATGGTCCAAGTGCAGCGTGTGAAAATGAAGATGAGCGTGTTCATTCTCCACGCTCCACTACATTCAGACGCCAGAACTCCCTCAGCTCCTCCCCTCGCCTCACCTCCTTCTCATTTCTTTCACTTTCTGAACCGCTCTCCCTCCTCTCTCTGTCTCTGCAGACTCAAGTGGGTGCTCACCCCCACCCACCTCTGATGGTGGAGATATTACTCAGTTTATGTGGATAGAAATGGGGGGAGNCCCCCACCCACCTCTGATGGTGGAGATATTACTCAGTTTATGTGGATAGAAATGGGGGGAGATTGAGGAGGTGGTAGCTGGGTGTCTGAGGCAAACGCCTGTAGATTTGTTTTCCTCTCATCAGCCTGCTGCTCTAAATGCTAAATGGAGTAAATGCAAGGGGACAAGTGGAGGTTGAAACTGTGTGTCCTGCAGACATAATGCTTTCTGTTGGGTAAAAGCAAATTAATAATTGTACCTCCAGGGACAATATATGCACTCTGCACATGCTATTAATCCTCCGTCTAGAATAAAGCATGCACTTACACAAAATAATAATGAGTGTGCACAATAAATGCAAAATATGCACTGTCAAATAAAAAAAATGATGTTAATTTATGATTGTGTGTGTCTTTGTGTGTGTGTGTATGTGACAGGTTCTTGTCACTGTGGTCTTTGCATCTGTTCTCCCCAAGACTGGTGGGTCTCTGGAGAGTACTGCGAGTGTGACGACCGCGAGTGTGACAAACACGACGGCCTCATCTGCACAGGTAGGGTAGAAAAGAAACGCACAAGATTGTATCTGTAGGGCTGCAGGTTTTGCATCAATCCCGCTGACATCAATGGCTTCGCTCGTGAGTCACTGGGAGAGGAGGGGTGCGATGGAAGGAGCTGAAACACTCATATGCATGCACACATATGGATACGTGTTATTCAGTATAGCTTCTATCCATGGGAGCTGTCTTGATGAGAATGATGATTATGATTTTTTTTTTTTTTTTTTTTTTGCTCCAAGGACTCTCAAATTTTGGACAGCTGTTGAGACGTGCTTCTCTTATTGACATCATGACTCTAAATGTCAGCCTTAATGTCATTCAAATAAGCATCAGTCGTTCAAGATGCAGGCAAACATTGCTTTAAAATGTTAAAGAAAAAAGGAGGAAACGAAGAAATATTACAGTGTCTGGTAAACGTTCCTGATTACGTTACTGAGTTGAGGTTATGTAATAATTAGCATATGCATGAGGATTATTCTAATAATCTTTTAAATTGAACTGGCACTTCTGAAAAGAGGGTTTCTCCAGGTAGCAATGATGCACTTTTTCATGTAAATAATGCAAATTTTGTTACCATTGAATTGCTCTGCATCTAGAAATTTCATGGACTCTTCAAAGCTGTAGATTCTCATTACACGTACAACCGATGAGTGATGTGGAAAATTCAGTGTATTAGGAATGCTTGCTGGTTAATTTCACGCGCTGGAGATGATCATTTCAGCAACAGTTTTCCGTTAAGAGACAAAAGGGCTGTTTGACTGTCTGCAAGAAACGTAAAATTAGTCAAATTAAAAGCCTCAGTCACCAAGCAACACATCTAATTTTGTTTGTCAGGGACGCGTTCGTCATTTTGTAGAAATCTCTTGAAATGTTACCTTTTCCTTCATATATCATGATAATTGCTACAATCAACTAAAGGCTTTAAAACCAAAAACAAAAAAAAAAACAAAAAAAAAAATGTTGCTCTTTTCACACAGGAGACGGAGATCCTGGAAATCAGAACCTCTTTCTCTCTCTCTCTCTCTCTGACTTTGGTGTTGAGAACTTGGATGTACAGCGTGAGTTAGTCAGCTTCCTGTCCCTGATTTGGCTTTAATGAGAGGCAGGCCTGTCCAGTTTTCACCATGGACACAGCACATCTCCAAGCAGCTTAGCCGTTTCTGTGGGAAACCATGTGTGGACAATCCCCTCTGCACCCTCACAGTGAAATCCTTCACTTGCTTAATGAAGCTGGGCTGTGTTTGGGGTAATAAATGTGACCTGGCTGACCGGTGTAGGTTTTCCTGCCTTGCACTGCTGGAAGTTTAGCTTCCTTTTATTGTTTTCGTTTGTAGGGACATTTTAAACTTTGAGCAAAGTTCTGCACATGAAAATGATAAACTTGGCTAACTCTCTGACGTTCACACTGATGTAAAGAAATAAAATAAAGCTAAACCTAAATCTATGAAGGAGCAAGATGCCCATTTTGCTGGAACACACAGCAAAGGTCTTTATCCACACAGTTCAGAGGTACCAAGACCCGACCTGGAATCCAAGTTGGGCCCGATCCAAATTGTATTCAGTCTAATCAGGTTGGGTAGAATCCAGTGCCGTCGCCTTTGATCTCAGGTCTGTGTGTCAGTATGTCCTATACCCGAGCAGACCTGAGCGGACTCCCTCTCAGCTCTAATCATGTGGTGATTCATAATCACTGCAGGAGAAAATGTGCTATTTGAGCTGAGAAAGAGTGTGTGAACAGAAGTGCAGGAAAAATAGAGGTGTTCTTCGAAAACCTGCTCATTAATTGGTATTTTCTCTCTCCGTTTGAGTCTGATTAGGTCGAACAAATTTTGAATAGGGGTCTGGTCTATTTAAGATTAGGTTGTCCATGGTCTGTTTCGAACCCACTATGAACAGCATTCATCACTCCATGTAAAGCATAATCTTAACATCTGTATCAGATTTGCCTTTTTTTTTTTTTTTTTNTTTTTTTTTTTTTTTTTACCTCACTTTAGCTGTTTTTTCTTATCTCCCTGACCTCTTCAACTTCCACTGCTCCTTTTTCCTCTTCCATGCTCTTCTCAAACACCTTCTTCCTCTCCCAGATGTGCTGCAGTAGATATGTCTTTTCTCCTGTATGACAGGAAGACAGCGGGAGAGCTTTTCATAACCCTAGCATCTCTCTCTGACAGCTTATCACTGCACACATGGAGAGCTCGGAGGTGTCGGGTTACACGGACAGCCAGATTTTGGGATATCTGATGTTTTAAATAATACCCACTCTTTGATGTGTTTTTCTTGCACTCAAAGGCTCTTCGCTCTTAATTTTCCAAGAAGTTTTTCAAGTTTTGCTTGCAAACCGTGGTCTAGCCAACCTCCACCCATCACCAAAGAGCTGCTCCCTGGGAATCAGGGTGTGAAAAGAGAAACCTTGTTAAAGGTCAGACATGATGGCACAGCTCTTTCAATTCACAGCTTTCTCACATTTCCTCACAGGGAATGGACTGTGCAACTGCGGCAGCTGTGAATGCTGGGATGGCTGGACGGGCAACGCTTGTGAAATCTGGGTGGGAGCAGAGTACTGAGGAGGTCTAGACACTGATGTAGAGACCGAGGCCTGGGTGCCAGGAGCGACCAGGAGCAATACTGATGGTTAAAACCAGGCTGGAGACCATGGAGAGGAAAATAAAAGCCTAAGCCCAATATGGATGTAATTCTTCAATCAGATTTCTGCTTATGACTTGTATAACAGTTTTCATTCTTAAAAGCCCCTTTCAGACATGCACCCTATTCTGTTAATTGGCTGGCAATTTAGCACTTCAACATCATGTTTAAAAAGGACCATGAGTCACTTTTCTGTAAAAGTAGCAATGGTAATTTTACTAGGTAGGTCCTCGTAACATTTTCATAACACTACTTCACAGCACACGTGTGAGTAAATGCAGTCACATCTCCAGCAAAGGCACTCTGACATTAGATGTTTTTTTGTGTACTGCATGTAGACCAATCACGCAAGAGTAGGAAGTGACACTTTAAATTCTATGCCTAGATCACACGTTTTACGAACAATAAATCAGCTGGCAATTAGTCTGATGTGGAAATTAGAAAGCTGCTCTCCAACCACACTACAGATGAGATAAGCAGACGGCTAAACGCCACCGTGAGAGATGCCACTGTGGAACTGATTCTTGCGCGCCATGTTGCTGTAAACAATCTTTGCCTTGTGTATGTTATGTAATTTCCTGAATTACCCACTTTCACATGGCAGATGCCAAATATCATGTGAAAATTGCACCTCTATCTGTAAAGGTCCAGGCATGTTTGAACAGAGCCAAATAGCACTTTGACCGATGTTTGAATGGTCAAAAGCACAGATGCCAGAAATTTAAGAAATTTAACAGATTCCATGTCTGAAATGGGGTTTATTGTACTGGTTACAAATGATCTTAAACCTATTTGTGGTTGAAAATGAAACAACCAGGGAGCATTTTTTTTTTTCTGGCAAGAACACACTTTATGTAACCTTTTACATTTCCAATACAACTATATATATGATCTTTTTAAATATTTCATACGATTGCTTACATGTTTCATAACTGAAGCAGGAACATGACAAATCTGAATGTTGCAAAGAGAAAAGTGACAATTGTGGAATATGTGGGATTTTTGCAGGTCTATTCATAACTGGTGCAATTTTTTTTTTTTTTTACACAAGTGGTACTGAAAATCACCTACTCAAGTCAGAGGTATTGTTTGAGGTTTTTATTTCTTTTTAATAATAAAACATTAAATGTGTCGCATGACACAACATTTTGCATGGAAAACAATGCGAAGACCTTAATCATACATGGTTACAAATTTGTTATAACGTGACATAACTCCAATGGGCATACTTGCAATGGAATATATATATTTTTGAAAAATAAATTGTTTTAACAGTGCCTGTTCTTCTCCACCAGAAAGCAATCAAACAAAACAATCTGCCATGAGACCCAGACTACTGAAGGTACATGATGCACATTTTTCACCCAACTCATACTCGTGATAAGGTTACGTGGCAGAAACAAAGAGAGGGCATACATAGTTTAGGTTAGCTGTGGCATGCTGGATGTCCATGTCACTCCCATAGGTGGCGTCAGGGGACGAGAGCTGCATTGACACATGAGCTCAATCACCACTTGAATAGAGGACCGATAAGAAGAAAATTTAATGTAAATTCTACTTTGGCCTTTTTTCATGCTTTACGTACTAGCCAACCCCTCTGTTTTCTTCATCCCATCAAAACGACAGGTGCAATAATATACTGCACGCTATATTGCATTAAGTATGTTACTGACATTACAGTACACCTTTATATAAATATTTTATTCAATATGTTGTATGTGTGTATACAACAAACACAAACTGTATAGTGTAGACAAACTCGTTGCATATATGTATGTAAAATTAGCGGCACATACCAACAGTTCTTGATAGACATAGCCTACTACATGCAGTTCATCAATGCCATCCTCTCCCCATGCAACAGATGGGACAACGTACAAAATAAGAGGCTGAAAAAAAGAGAAGCATGGGTAACAAAGAAACCAAGTTGGCGAGAAAGTTCTCGCGACACATCTGAAGAGAGAGGAAAGCAAAAGTGACGGCTGTTCAGGATCAGAAGACGACATCACACACGACCCGTATACGAGAGAAACGGAAGGAACGGACAGAACGAAACAGTGGCTACAGAGATCAAACTGAGTCGTACATTTACACACCAGTCATTTACAAAAATAAAGTCAGCCTTGGAGGAGCCAGTTAACTGGACTGCAGGGCTGCAGCAGCCAGCCCAGCATGTAGAGTTTATCAGTGAGGAGAATGGTTGGTCGTAATGAGGACAGACATCAGCCTCAAATACAACAGAGGTTTTCAGCTCCTGTGTGTATAATATGCCGTTTTCAGCTTTGTACAGACAAATATTGAAGTCTAACGTATGTGCTTCAATGTTCTGTAATAAGAAATGATCTTGTTGAATCCCAATAAACTCAGTAAATCAAATCAATTTCTTAATATGTAGTTGCAGTTTTAGCAGCATACAGCAGCCTCGATCTACTTCACATTCTAAATCTTATCTAAAAAACTAGTAGGAAAATTATTAAAGCAAGACAAACATTATAAATTGGTTGATCAGATAGAGCTTTGATAAACTGCTAACAGTCGTGATGAGAATGAGAACAGAAAGTGCGGTGGATTAATTTTAGATTATCTATGTATGTGCCATAACCTTAAACATGCCCATTCAAGTCCCAAACCAAACATCAGCAATCTTCCGGCTCTATTTTTGTGGAATCACAATGACCATTACACTCAGCCCAAATTTTTGTTTATATAGAATAAGGTTGGTTGAGTGGAATATAGATTAGAGGGGTGTGGTGATTCATTATTATCACCCCATTAGTCGTCTCAAACCTTTAACCAGCTTTGACAATCACAGCCTAAACAAATGGAAAACAGAGAGGAGATTTTGTTTTTTTTCAAGTAGGAGTCACATCAAAACTTGGAGGTGTCACAAATCTGACTTTTTAAGATGGATTTTTACTTTTTTTTTTTTTTTTTTTNTTTTTTTTTTTTTTTTTTGGAGACACTGAAATCTATTCAGTGGGTTCCAACAGTTTCCAAACAAGATCTGGGAAGTGCCAACTCCTAATCAAGTGAGCACACCAGATTTAACTAATCAGGTGTGTGTGCAGCAGAAAGAGAAGGGAAAAAAATGTAGTGCCATGGGTTCAAAGGAGCAGGATTGAGAACCGCTGCCTTTGGGTTTTATGGCACTGTTTAACTTTAAAACACGTTTAATTCAGCAAATATATTGCCAGTTTAGCAAGGGTATCAGTACTGAGAAAATATAAGGTTGAAAATTCTTACCAGTATCTATAAAGCAACAGAAAGTTCGGGCAGGATTGAGAACCGCTGCGTTTGTGTAATGTGGCTAACAGGAAGGCCAACAGAGCTGTTGTGCATTATAGATACTGGTAAGAATTTCCTATTTATTTTTGCTCAGTACAGTTAGTTGACACCCTCGCTAAAATGGCATTAAATTTATTTAAATAAAAGTGGTTCATGTTACTCTGCATTATTCTGTAATTTATGCTCATATCAGAGAAGTGTTTAATTTGTGCTTTGTGATAAAACCAAAAATCTTTCAGCAGATGTGATCCTGAGATGTCCGTTTTCAGGGCAATATTAAAGTTCCAATTTTCACAGCTCGCTTTCTGTTGCCTCATTTGAACAGAATTCCCATCTGGTTGTCCTCGCTCTCCTTTGTGGCACATATGCTGCACTAAAACCTGATGCAAAGCTCATTTCAAGATCTGGAAAATAGTAACAAGTCGTTGCACTGCTTGCACTGATCTTTGCGCCACTACAAAAATAGAGCCTTCAAATTACAAATTATACCTGTGGAAATCTATACCCATACCTCATCCTTATAAGAAATACATGCATGTGAATAATTCAAGGTATATCTACTTTTCCAAAATGACATCAGTGAAGACCTTTCGGGGTCATACGAAGGTCTGTTCAGAGTTGATTCTTTCGGACAGAACAAATACTATCACAGTGAAATCTTTGATGAATTTAATCAGAAAGAGAATCAGATTTGTTTGCTTTTTTTTTTTTTTTAAAANTTTTTTTTTTTTTTTAAAGAATCAGTTCTCCTGGGATGAAAAAAAAGACTTTGGTCATTTCAGTATGAATAGATCTGAGTAAGACATGAAAATGTTCGAGTGGATAATGCTACGTGTCCTCTACATGAATGTGTTGGGTGGGTGAGGCACCTTTGGGAACCTGTTTTTGCATGCCGGGAATCAAGGTCCAAACAGGCACATGATAGGCCAAGATGATCAGTACTGGACTCTGCATGCTGAGCTAGGAGACGATTCCTCTCATAATATCTAGTCATTTAAAAAGTTGTTTTTTTAATAGTCACTTTCCCTAAGATTTATACAGTGAAAATGTTACAATATAAGCCATCTCTTGTATAACTGCTGCAAGAAGAAAGAAAACAATATTAACCTTGCTCATGCTTTAATTTGCTGAACACAACAGGGATGCAGCCAGTATAAATGTTGCCTACTGGTATTCAGCCATGTTGTTTTCTGGTTTTAGTAGACACTGCCATAAGATGGCTGCCAGTGCTGCAGTTAAAGACCATCTGCGTCAAAGCCACAAGCCTTGCCTCATAGTCCAAAGAAGTCAACCAATGAGGGACAAAGGCCTACAAGGCCTAGAGATATTCCTAGAGCCCACGCTCTGAAATAAGATTAAAGAAAAATAGACTTCAGGTTTCTATTTACCAGAGAAGGCGGACTGAACCGCTGGTGGGACTAAGATAGTGATATGTATACACCATTCCTTACAGCGCTCTCCCTCCCACACGCACATCTGTTGAGACGTGCGCGTGTGTGTTTGTGTGTGTGTGTGGGGGGCTCCTCACATTGATTGCAGTGGGGGTAATTAGCACTTCATCAACTATGATTGCGGGGAGCTATCTGCCAACCTCCAGTATGTTTTCATCTACCATAAAAAGCCGCATCTCTGATTTTCACCTCCCCACAAACTTTGTCACACACAGACAAGAAGAAGACTATTTTTTTTACGTGTTTGTGTTTTTATGCTGATTATTCCACATCCGTGTGAATGTAAAGCTTAGAAAATCATACAACTCCTTTGCAAAAAAGTTTTTTTCTTTCCTAAGTTACTTGACAAAGCAAAAAAGGGTGTGACTAGAGTTAGAAAGAGAGGGACACGGGAACAAACTCGTAAAAAATAGAGGACAACAGTCCAAGTATTTACTCTATTTATACAGTCTCTATCCCAGAACATAGCTGGTGAACTGTGGTATAGAAAATAGATCTGAAGGTACACAGGCTCTGCTGCAACAGGGCATTATAGAAGGGGTTTCTTGGATAAACCATCAGCAAGCAAAAGTACCACATGCGTGGTTGTGAAACACGCATTATTCACATGAATTCTCACAGTTTCCGAGGAATCTAAAGGCATTCCATGATCAGAGGTCCTCTTCCCTCCTATGCCGGAAACACTCAGCCTCCGCAGAATCCATCCACCCATGTTCAGACAGCTCGACAAAAGGAGGACGAGGTGGAGAAGGGAGAAGGAGGAGGAGGAGAAAGAAAGAGAAAAAGGTTCGACTGGATCTCATCCACAGAAGAAAGATGGTTTGGAGTCTAGAAGGGAAAAATCCTGCCTCCTTTGTATTTCCCCCTCCACACACACACACACACACACTGGACACGAGTGAGGTGTGGTTATGTGGTCGGCTTGTCGACGGGTTTACCTCCGTTCATCACCGCTGGCTCACTTGTGCTTTTACTAGTAGGTGCTGCTGCCTTGGGCACCGTTTCTCCAACATCATGCAACGATGGCTCTCTGTACATGGCAACTGGAAGAGCAGACAGAAAAGAAAGAAAAGAGATTTGGGAAATGCTGTTAGTAAGATGTTCCGGAGGAGAATTTGCTTTCCTGTGCTTAGATTCCAACTGTCAAAAGTATTCATGCTGGATTGCAAAAAACAGACAACATCCTTCAAAACTTGCAATGAAGACAGAATGTGATTCTGATGAATAATCAAACATCAAAACTGTCTCACTTTACAGCTGTGTTACTGTCATGACAGAACACTTCTACTTGATTCTATGTTTAAATAAGGGAAGGCAATCAGGATGGAAGATGAAGAAAGAGAGATGTGGGCATCTGTTGACACACCGCTATCAACATCTCATACTGCAGACAGACGGAGCTGAGCCTTTATTCTAAAAGCAGCAGAAAATTGTAAATACATACAGAAATATATCAAGGATAGGTTCAAAGATGATGCTGTTACTCAGGGTAGAATCATGACCCTGGTAACCAGCAGGATGTTTGTATTTATGACAGCAAAATTCTGTGACAAATTTAGGTCATTTCTATGGAAATAAACAAAACTTGTTTGTTCTCTAGGCAAACTAATTCATGAGTTTTTCATGGAGTTCTACTTGACAAGTGATTTTGTGCTGATGACCAATAGTTGACCTCTGAGGGGGCTGAAGTCCTAAATGGAGGAGGCTATCAGTAATGGTTTTCATATATTTTACACATTTTTAAAACTTAAAATGGAGTCAATGTGAAGTTCAAACCCACTTATTGCCTTTCATGATGACATTGCAATGCTTGATGGCGTCATAGTCACTTCACTGACATCATCCAGTGACATCCAGGTGTGACATAATCAGAAATTGTGACATCTTCAACATCATAATGCTAGGAAAGTCACAGTGACGTCACTGACATTATTCAGTGACTCAGTGATGACATTAATGGTGGAACGACCCTCAAGGAGCCGCTTCATGTCATCCACTTGCGATGCAAAAATCACTCAAAAAATAACCATGGGCTGATGCCTGGCTCAGGGGCATCAGCTGGGAATCCTTAGTCAAAAGTTGCCAGTTTCATTGCCAGTCCATTCCCAAATGACACTGTGACAGCTATTGTAGCATCATGTGACACCATAAAAGATATTCAATATATTTATATGCATGCTAAAATTTCATTTCTAACCTGGTTAAACATCATACAAACACCATAATCAGATTGAAATAGAATAAATTGATGTTTGGCATATTGGTGTTCTCTGAGTTACAGACTTAGATTATGCAACTGTAATTTGGTTTCCTCAAGCATTTAAATAATCCATTGGCTTACAATTAACTTAAATATTCTATACATGCCATACAGCACACAGGAAGTGGATGTGGTGTGTGTGTTGCATGTGAGAGAGAGATGCACAGAGCTGGGGTTGAGGCTTGAAGAAGAGGTGCAGTGCCACGAGAATGTGTGTGAGATCTGATCAAAACTTGCCCTTTAAATAAACCAACTGGTCAACTGAGGGGCATAAATATCAGACTTACTGATCACTAACACGAGGCAAATTCAGTCAGATTTCATCACCGCTGACATTTACCATCAGACTGAACCAGGTCTTAATTTTTGTGATGGTGTGTTTTATGAATAGCCTCTTTGACATGTATAAGGCACTACCATAGTAACGCTAAATGTGGGAACGTGGATGCATGATGCTACTTGCTTTATCAACACGTTAAATCTGATACTGCATTTTATGAATTCCCGCAATGAGTCATGTATCTTCAGAGTACGATGGAATCATATTAATTCCATTCATGTACAGCTTACTCAGCATTCTGTCTTGCTTATTAACAAAAATCTGAGTAGATCATGCTCATAAACATGCTGAGTGTGACATCAGTAGCATCATAAATAGGAATCCATGGGAATCCAATTAATCAGGACTTTACGGCATTTAAGACATAAAAATTTTCTTTAGCAAATCCTACTGCTCTTGTGTTGTCAGCTAGCTGCTGTAATGATGTGCAAATTAAATTATCCTGCCGATTCCATGTGTGCCTGAGTTCTTAGAATGAAAATATAACAGCTTTGTCATGTAATAGCTGCTGAATACATGTTGAGCTGTTAAGACATATTGTACATAAAACCACCTTCATAAGAATGTTAATAGGTCTCACTCGCTCTGAGCACAGATTAGGTACCTTCTAATGGCTTGGGCAGGAAGTGAGCAGCTGGTTTCGTTTTTTTCACTCGATTCCCCTTCATGGCTTGGCCCTCTTTATTGAGCCCTAGGAACCAAGCTCTCCCTGACTCCTGTTGTCGGTACAACATGGACGAGTAGATCACGTAGTAGTTCTCAAACACCGACTCTTTGAACTTGCATTCCGCCGTAAAGAGTTCCTGCAAAGAGACAAAAGAACCAGGATCGTTTGAGCCCAAAGGATGAGATTTCTCACTTTAATATATGAGGACACAAGTTAATAATTCATATCTCACATTCTGCAAGAATGAAACAGATGTTGGATTCATAATTCATGTTTGAACATGTATCTGTGGAGGTTACCAGGACTAATGGTTCATGCTTATAGTGTGCAGATTAATGTTATGGCAGGCACAGACACTGCCTCGCCAGGTAAAGCGGACTTCATCTTCCGCTTCTGCAGCGTCCTGAGCCATAATTACGAGACAGCCTACCTTGCTATCATTGCGTTGGAGTCAAACCTTGCCTAATGGCCTGCTCCGATGAAATGCAACTCTCATTCTCTCCTTGGCCTTCACCTTGACTTCAGATGTAAGAGCACACGTTTAGTCAATTAGCTCATGTACCCAGCAGAAAGTATATATAGTTAGGCCCTGACCCAGCACCTCACATCGGAAAAAATCAGCAATTATTCTCAGGAGTCTAGCCAGACGCTCAGGCCTTTCCATTTAATGAAGTAATAAAACACATTTTAAATTTCCACAGATATTTTATTTTACTAACAATTTGTCCATGGCTGTCTTCTCTGCTTTGCACAAATAACGACAGAACTAATTCAGTGAATCCTCCATCCTTTACACCTCAATTCATCAATGACGAATGAACTCTGAGGCACCACATCTCTCTCTGCTGTTGGTCGTTCATCTCCAACCAGGAGAAGGAAAAAAGGGTTTCCACATTGCCCGCCCTTCCAGGCTAAAAATAAAGGTGTTTTTGGGGGGGTGTATTAATCAAAGCGTGTTCATCACAGTGGAGAGTTTTGCCACATCTGATGTAAAAAATTCAAACTGTGAAGTATCATCAGTTTAGGTAGAAATCCTCTGAGGAGAGCATCTCTGTGCAATGCTCCAGAAATTCAGCATTAGGGGTCCTTCAGATTTCTGAGGAACTCAAGAAAAATGAGTAAAACCTTGATTTTACTATTATTCCACTTCTTACAGCACAGCAAATTACAGACTGTGTAGAATGACTCTAAAACTCTTCCAGAAGCAAAGTCCATACCGCCGCCAAGTCCTGATTACATTTGTTTTGCCATATAAAGCTAGACTTTTACTTATAATTACCTCAAAATCACGTGTAACAAATATCTAACATATAAATTCAATGTAATCTGTATCTGTTGAAAATATGTCAAAACTGTATTACACTGCTGAACCAGCATAATCTTGGCTACATTATGTGCTGTAGTTGCTTTTTTTTTTTTTTAGCCTTTAGCCTTGCTAATTTGAACCCCTATCCGAGCGCATAGTTAATCCACCAGATCTGGATGAATATCTGGATTTGGGCTTAATAGCACCTGTTGATGGTCCTTCATATAGGATACACATTTGTTTTTTTTTTCAGTAAGATTTTTGTCTTACTTTCTTAGAATTAGGAAAAAAAGTTTAAAAATGGCCTATTTTGTAATGTTAAAGAAAGAGAAAAACAAATTTCTGTAACCAGATCTCTACTATAAATCTAACCAAACTCCTCCTTGACCCAGTTCCCACCTGTCTACAAATTTCATTGAAACTTTTGACTTTTTGAGATAACCTGCTGACAGACAGGTGTATCCTTTATATTAAATTGAAAATCTTTGCCTTTCTCTACATTTGCTTGTTGATTCAGCCAGTGTTTATATCATTTGTACATGTAAAAAAGAGGAATTCAATAATAATTTACATATTTGGCAATACATGAACTACAGGCAAAATATGGTGTGTAGTCTGGGTGGAGATACCTTAAAATGAATATATGAATATCCTATCTTTAATATTTCATTTCACATAAATATAACAGTAAAGTCAATAATATTTCTCAGTAATATTCCCATGTGCTGTGGGCTGGTGAATCTCCTGCTGCATAGGATGTTATTTATGGGCTTAAAGCTCAGTTTTGAACACACACCACGCCATGATAGCCATCATTAGCCCTTTGGTAAATTACTCCTGTCAAAGCTCATCCAGCCGGCAGTGTTCTACAAAAAACAGAGCTGAACAGATAGGAAGACATCTTGGATGACCACAAAGATCCGGAGAAGCAGCCAGCTGTGTTTTGGGTGTCCTCTTTATCCTTGATTGAGCACTCACAGACGTTCATGAGTGGGTGTGTACGTGCGTAACATCATCACCAGCTAACGATGCTGTAACAAAAGAGTAAGAATTGCTGCGATTCTGTACATTCTATTTATACTGGCATTCAATGTGGTAAAAGATGTGTACATTAGTAATATTTAAAGTTCTGGTACTTTACTTGAGTTTTTTCCCCTCCACATTACAGATAGAAATGTTGCAGGTTTTTTTCCCTCCACTTCCTATATCTGTCAGCTACTAGCTACTTTCAGAATCACGTTTTACACTCAGTGTCAGATGAGGTCATAAATATTGCTGTTGCTGGGTAAAAGCCTTATATCTCCGCCCCCGCTGCCAAACGTTGATTTGTAATGTGACATATACAGAGATGTTGGGAGATCCTACATTATGAATTTAATCTGTCTAGCCAGCAATTACATTACACAGTACAATAATCTTAGGACTACGATAGGAGAGAATGCATAGATTAGAATCAGATCTATTAATCTTGCAGATTATCGTGTGCAAAATGATCCATTGATAGAGACATTGCAACCTGAAGCTATAAACAAGGAGCTTAACATGACAAAACCCTAAGCACAAGGCTTTCTGGCATGTTTAATATCAAATAAATAAATGCTCCCTCTGGACTATGCCAGGCTGAACCCCATCATTACTCACTTTCATACACATTAGGATTTATAGTGTATCAACAGCAAGAAGCAGCATAATAAATGGCTGCTTATTACGTCTGAGCTGTCAGAAAGGTAAGGCTGTTTCTTTTCTGCCAGGACAGGTCAGTGAGAGAACAAGGTAATATAAAATGTACAGTCCAGGTACAATTTAATAGAGCTGAAATTATATTAGAAGTCATGTCAGATTTATTAGTGTAGCCAATTATACATTGTCTTAAGAATCTTTACAGGCTCACATGCTGCCCATCTCTCTAAGGCTACATTTCTACTACAGGCTTTCATGCTGAATTCTGATTATTATTATTATTTTAGCCAATCTGACTTTCTGATAGCCTCTTTACAGCTTCCTTTTTGAGTGTCCCATATCTACTACCTGTTACATATTTAGACTTGAAACCTCCACATGCAAACACAAGTTTAGTTTCAGAAATGAAGGTACATAAAATCCAAAGATGGATGCAAATGAGGCACAAATGCATTTTTGTCGAAGTAACTTTATTTAACTGATCCAACACGGAGCTGCATGGAAGATGATGCATTTCTCCTCCAGGAAACATAGTCTCAGGAGCCTTTACCGAGAAATTACAATGACCGTGCCTCCTACAATCCTGCATAAGTGTTTGAAGGTGGAACATTGACTTTTCAGGTGGGTGTATCACCTGAACTTTGATTTTGAAAGATTACAGGATTTGAAAAAAATAACAGGAAAACTAAAGCAGGTTTTTTTTTTTTTTGTTTTTTTTTGTTTTGGAAATCGGCTATCAGTAATGTAATATACTGTATATGCAGGTTGTTTCTTGGGCTCAAACATGCATGATTGCTGGTATGGCCCATTAAGTCCACAAAGAAATAGCAAGCATCATTTTAAGGGGTTCTAGTCTTATTCCATAGCATCAGAATGGTACATCACCACAAGGTTCTGTGATGATTTCAAATTTGCTCTCTTGGGTGAACCAGCCAACAACACAGACTTTAACAAATGTTTTCATTGCACTGCTTTGCTTGTTGAACCAAACAAAAAAAAAAAAAACNAAAAAAAAAAAAAAAAACCTTTGTTCTTGCAATATGCAGTTGAAAAGAGTGTTTAAACACGCTGAAGAAATGTTGCTGAGCTGAAGGCAAACAGTTTTACCTTCATGCTTCCCTGAGTTGCTTCAATTAGATAATTAATTCTTTGTCGTCAGGTGAGCTGCCATGCAGGTTGGTTGGCTGCTGTAATTAGACATGATTTCAGAGCAAATCCACGCCGTTTACTCACACGGCACCTATCTGCTGTTCTGAACTGCCCCGAGTCGAAGCAATCACACAAGCTCATGGCTGAGGCCATAACTGAGGCTAAATCACAGGTGTCTACAGCAAAACAAGCAGACAAAAGGACCTAAAAAGACCATCTTTGCATGTTTAAGCCCAATAAATACTAATATGTTACTGGCAAGTATTTTCTAAAAAATAAAACCCTATTTTAGTTTTCCTGTTATTTTGCCAAATCCCCATATCTTTCAGACTCAAATGTCCAGGTGACATTTATTTTGTAAGTCTAGAAAAATAAATTTCACTTCTTTTAGGAGAATAAGACTTTTCAAACCCAATAATAGACAAAAATCACTTACTATAATTGATTTGAAGAATATAACAGTGACATTTACTGCATTTTAAGTGTCAAAGGTGAGCTGAATGCTTTAATCGGGCTCTGGCTTTTGTTTTGCTACATGAAGCAAAAGCAAAGCATTTTTCCTTTCTGTCTGTAAAAGCTCATTTTTCCTTTCTGGCATTTTTCTTTCCTCATCAATAATTCTTTTCTGATTTTATGTCAGAATTTGATGCACGTCTATATTACACAATCAATTCACTGATTTCTCTGACAACAGCACACCATTACACGTTATATTTAATATGGATCTTTCTCATAACCATCTTCAAATACTTTAAGCAAATTAATATGACATCGTGACAAATCTGTTTTAAGGTTTTGTGTGTGCAAGATATATTTCACCCCGAATCAAATGTCCCAGAGTTGTTCATCTTTGATCAGCAGCTTAAAAGCTTTTATTAAGGTGAAAGTACCATTGCTCCTTACAGACACCTCCTGCTATGCCTTTTGTTGATAAATCTATTCTCTTTTTTTATGGTTTCTGCTTTTTTCTCTCCTTCTTCCTGAAGCTAACAACATTACAAATACCTTTGCTCTTGGGTTTCCATGGTAACACTGAGGCGCTCCAGGACAACATAGTGCTATTGTAAAGGGGCTGGGCATCCCTATTGCATCTATACGCTCAAATCAAGATACACCAGATCCAGCCACTAGTGGGTCCACTGTTGTATTCTGCAATAATAATCTCTCTCCATTCATCCATCTTTATCAACATTAATTTCTCTTGATGTCTTTTTACTCTTGGAGATCCAATAATTTGGTTATTTTCAAGAGCCATGCAGAGTCAATGTACAACAGCAGCACATACAGTATACACAATGTTATTATATAAAGTCATCAATAAACACTCCTTCAATCTGTGTCATTTTGGACTGCTGCAAAGTTAACAATCATGAGGAACTGTGATGAAATCGAGGGGCCCTCGCTGAAATATGCCCACCGATGGCTGTCCAAGACAGCCTGCCATAAAACTGTGACTGTGTCATAGTGTCAGAAAGTTTGGATCAAATTCTCACAGTTTTCCTGCTGCTAGGAGCTGTCTATAAATGATGACATGTTGATGATGTGTTTCTCCCTACATACTGTAGATCTTTTTCCTGCATGTTGAAGCGCTACGATTCACAAAGAATTCAACACACAATCACATGCATGAAACTTGATATTATACAGCCTGACACCGATTAACTTACCATACACATCTCGTACAATGCTGCATAGAACGAACTTAAAGGACCATACCACCCATTTTGCATTTTTGAGCCTAATATATTCAATTTTCATACACGTAAGGTTACTGACAATTATTTCCCAAAGGATAAAACTGTATTTCAGCTTTCCTGATATTTTGCAAAATCTCTTAATCTTTCAAAATCAAATATTCAAGCGATACACCCACCTTAAAAATCAATGTTTTGCTTGCTAATAATTACACAGCCTTATGAAGTCATGGCCATTTAAATTTTTCAATAAGCTCAGGTCTTCTTTTGGGACTATATTCCCCAGTGGAGACATACATTACTCCGCACTTTTTATTGCACTTAAACGCTAAAATTACGAAACTTCTAAAAAAAAACAAAAAACAAAAAAACCTGAATATATATCTTGTTTGTGATGATGGATTACCTATCTCAAGAAAGTTTCAAGTATCAACAAGTTGATTTTAATAGAGTACCAGAATGAATTGAAACCAATGGCAGTCTCAAAGGTAGGAATTTTTTTTTTTTTTTTTTNATTTTTTTTTTTTTTTTTAATTCACTGTTTCAGTAGTATGCTGTGTATGAAAACTGAATATTAGGCTCAAACATGCAAAATGGATGGTATGGTCCTTTAAGCTTCTTATACATGACCAGTGGTAAAATAGCACTGCGGTAAGCAATTTATGCATCGCTCACCGTGTTGCCTTCACATTCAAAGATTTGAGCCTTGCTCAATGATCAAGTATATACATCTTCAAAAAAATCCTTTAACTGTGGTTGTAGCTAACTGTTAGATTAGCTACAAATGTTACATTAGTTGCTAACATGACACTCACTGATAGCATGCCGAAAGGTCACAGACAGGTCAGAGTTGAACTCTGAAAATTGGAGAATCAAGACAGCGCTGCTGGAAGGTTAAAAGGTGTTGCTCAACTCCACAAAAAAGAATCAGCAAATCACATACTTACCGCTGACCAGGCGTAAAAAGCCTTATAACACTGCTCTTAATACACAGTTTGTATGAGGCATAAGAAGAACCTATCATATGCTAACTACATCAAAAAACAAAAAAACATCACATGCAAAGGTTTATGACAATATCAACTCCACAGACTGAGCTTTTTGCTGTATAATTCTACCTAACATCAAAACCAACCAAAAATATGGGTGACATTGAGAGGCAGAAAGGAGAAGGAGAAGCACACACAGCTCCCACTTTCACACCAGTGGCAAATCGAATCATTTTGAGGCACCAAACGGTTGATTTTCTTTCCACTTGATCCCCGCCTGGCGCTACACATCAGTGGCTCCCCAGCCTGTGATTGGCTATGCTCTGAATAGAACTCCATAATTGACCTTGGCTACAGAACAGTGCGAGGGCCAAAACTGCTCAGCCCCACGTAATCATTCCCCTCACCAAAGCCAGAAGACAGGGTCACAGACAAAAAGGAGATAAACAGTAAAGGAAAGACAGGGGAAAAAAAGAGAGATGAAGAGAGAGCGGGGCGTGGGTTTTGGATAAGGGGGACATCCGAGGAGAAGGACATTTTCCACAGAGAAGTGATAAAAGATAAAGAGAGGCAAAAGGACAGAGACAGATGGAGAGAGTGGGAGTCTTAAAGAAACAGCCCCGATAAAGAGTGAAGACGCATAAAAAGCCATTAGAGGAAGCGAATCGCCCTGATCATCACACAGCAGGTCTACTGCCAGACTGCCTAAAAGTAGGTGAGAGGAGGCTCAAACAGGGAGGGGACAGACATTAATATGCAGAATGATCGCTCATACCCCTCTGTGAAAACGGAGAAATTGTTTATTAATGCTGCCCACACAAAGCCTATTAATCCACGGAAAAAGGTCAACCTCCAGAAAGCCGAGCTGCATTCACAACACTAAGCTGAGCTCATATGTATAAGAGTCACGTTGACTGTGGGGGTTTAGCAGACCTGTCTGATTATCAAACCCAGGAGAAGAGGAGGCTGGGGACAGAGGAGGCTGAGGACAGAGGAGGCTGAGGACAGAGGAGGCTGAGGAGAGAGGAAACTGAGGACAGATGAGGCTGAGGACACTGAGGAGGATAAGGACAGAGGAGACTGAGGACAGAGGAGGCTGACGAGAGAGAAGACAGAGGAGACAGAGGACAGAGGAGACAGAGGAGACAGAGGACAGAGGAGACTGAGGAGGCTGAGGACAGAAGAGACTCAGGACAGAGTAGGCTGAAGACACAGGAAATTGAGTAGAGAGGAGGCTGAGGACAGAGGAGGCTAAGGACAGAGGAGTTAGGAAACAGCTGGATGAAACGTGTGCAAACAGTAAACACATTCATCCAACAGACAGCGAGTCTTTTTTTTCTCTCTTTCCTCTTTTTAACTTTTATGGTCTGAACACTTATAACATTACTAGTGCTCAAAAAAAAAAAAAAAAAAAANAAAAAAAAAAAAAAAAAAAGAAAGAAACCTGATTATTATGGAAAGAAGAAACAACAAGAAACGAGGAAAATAACATTTTGCTGGTATTTACAGGCAAATGACAGTAACTGGAGGGTTTCAGAGCGCATGCTAGTGTTACTCTGAAACCATTTTTTTTTTTTTTTTTTTTTTTACATTTTTAATGTAATTTTCATTAAGTTTGGCTTTTACCTGTCCCTCAAAAAGCCTCAATAAAAATAATAATAATAAAAAAAATCCTTTAATGAACAAGAACACAGATTCAGGCTACATCTTGATCTTCCCACCAAGCTTGTAAACAACAGCTACAAACTGAGTGCATGAATTTGCTACAATCATTTTTTTTTTTCCTTTACAAATGTTGGTGAAACCATCAATTTTTAAAAATTATTTTTTGGCAGTTTTTTTTTTTTTTTTTTTTNTTTTTTTTTTTTTTTTTTTTAGGTTTTTCTTTCCTGATTTTGCAAGACTTTTTGGCTTTGGGAATTTTATAGAATCAAGTAGAAAATCAAGAGGTTTTTAGAATTGATAGTTTATTTTAAAATTGATTTGGTTTTTTTCATATTTTTTTAAAGATTTATTTCTAGAATGTTTTCCTCGTAATGTATTTATTTATTTGCTTATCTATCTATCTATCTATCTATCTATCTATCTATCTATCTATCTATCTATCTAGGCTTGACAGAAATGGCAGGACAGCTCATCTTGACACCATGTTCAAACATACAGAGAAAGCAACAGTGTGAACTACAAGCATTAAAAATAAACTGATAATTAATGAAATGTGAGTTTTTATTTAAGTACTGTGACAGCCAAACTACAAGACCATTTCAGCGTCCTCATCTTTGCTGCTGTGATATGTTTAAGTTACAGTGAGCACACATATATTGTCCATCTTTTTTTCTTTTTGCTTTGGAAGCTGCATGACAGAAAAGCACTCACACCTTTAACGTGTCAGGCCCTCAGAAGCACTTAAGTGCTCAATAAAGCTTCCCTGAAGAGCCTTTAACAGTAGTGCGACAACAGAACAACACCCCTGGCTCATTCTACACAAGCACACACACATATTCACACACATATAAACAGAGTCCACATATGCGCACATCCATATATGGCAGAGATATTCCATTTTTCCCATAAGCCAACATTTGTGATTTTAGATGAGAAATAAAGGCCGGTTTCAATTATAATAATTATTATTTTAAACGTAAATTTGCAAAAATTACTTTAGACTCCACAAGGTTAAATTAAATTGTGAGGCAGGACAATAAGAAGTACGAAAACAAAACACAAAAATAAATAATACAACCTCATGAAATTATAATAATGAATCAATAATCAACCACATTAGACAAACCAAGGCTTACACATAATTCAGAAGATGGAATCAGCTAACAAGGAGAGTTTTGCAGTTTCTCAAATAACAATAAAACAAACAAACAAACAAACTGCACAACAACACATGTGAGCACCAATAAATACAACATAATGAATTAAAATGTTGATAATGCAAAATTTCCAATAAATCCAACCCTAATGCCTAAAAACAAATCATAAACATATAGGAACACTTTTGTCCGTCAGTCATATTTTCATTTTCCTTTTAAACCTGCTCAGTGTTGGAGAAGTCTGAACTGATAACTGTAGAAGAAAGAATGAAAACACACATTAGTTAAAGGACCATACCATCCATATTGCACATTTAAGCCTAATATAATTTTCACACACATAGGTTACTGACAACCATTTCCCAAAGCATATTGCTGGAATGGTGAGTTAAAAAAAAAAAACAACAAAAAAAACAAACAAAAAAAAAAAACCTTCCAGACTGCTATTGTTTCAGTTCATTCTGGTACACTATTAAAACCAACTTGTTGATACTTGAAACATAATCCATCATTGTGAACAAGATGTGTATTCAGGTTTTTTTTTTTTTTTTTTTTTAGAAGTGTTGTAATTTTAGCATTTAAGCACAATAAAAGGTGCAGAGTGAATGTATGTCTCCACTGGGGAATATAGTCCCAAAAGAAGACCTGCATGTCTCAAAATATTTAAACGACTGTGACTTAAGGCTGCATAGCTATTAACAAGAGAAACATCGATTTTTAAGGTGTGTGTATTGCTTGAATATTTGAGTTTGAAAGATTAAGAGATTTTACAAAATATCAGGAAAGCTGAAATACGGTTTTATCCTTTGGGACATAATTGTTAGTAATGTAACATGTATGAAAATTGAATATATTAGGCTCAAACATGCAAAATGAATGATATGGTGCTTTAAGGTACCTGTGGCTCGAATATTATGGTAGCAAGAAATAATTCAGTAGCTTAATGCAGAATACAAGCATCTTGAAACTAAAGTGAGGCTTGACTGAGTGACCCAAAATTCAACAGGAAATCATTTCAGCTCATTTAATTGGCTCTTATCAATGTGTGCATATCGGATCAGATTCAATAGAACCCTCAATTTATATATTGTAGGCCTGCAATTTATTAGAAATATTTGTAAAGGAAAAGTCTAGTTTAAAAGACTTAAATATTACAGCTGCAACGAAAATTATAATTTCCTTTACCCTGTCTGCTGCTTTCAGTGTCCATTCAGTCTCTTTAAATACAGCTCAAAGGCATACAGACGCTTATTTGAAAAGTTAACTTAAAAAAAAAAAAAACAAATATTAAATGGGTACAAACTGCAATTCATGTTTGGAACTATTTTCAGCTACGTAGCAATACACATTTGATGTGCATAAAAGTAGTTTTGGAACCCAAAAAGCCAAACCAATGATTTGGCTGTGTAATAGTTTTTGGGAGAACCAGAAAATACTTGTTAGTTGGATCAAATTGGGGCAGCAACGTGGCTTAGTGGTTAGCACTGTTGCCTCACAGCAAGAAGGTCCTGGGTTCAAATCTGACTGGGTCCTTTCTGTGTGGAGTTTTTATGTTCTCCCCGTGTCTGCATGGGTTTCCTCCCACCTCCGAAGACATGCAGGTTTGGTGAATTAGAAACTCTAAATTGAACATAGGTGAGAATGAGTTTGTCCGGTTTTGTGTGTGCAGCGATTGGCTGGAGACTTGTCCAGGTGTACCCTGCCTCTCACCCAATGACTGCTGGGATAGATAGGCTCCAGACCCCTCTGAATAGGATAAGTGGATGGATGGATAAAGTGTTTATTTTGATCTTTTCATTGGATTTGATGACATAAACAAAAATAATGGCATCTTTTCCCTTTAACCCTTAAATGCATAGGATGGTCTTTAGCGACCCAGGACCACGTTACACACCTATAATTCATTCATTTTTTTTCAATTAAGCTCTCAACCCTCTGGTATTCTTCAAACACTTTGTTTTTAACAGTTTTATGGTTTCAAGTTGTCAAAATTGATAAAAATAAAGTTTACAAGCAAAAATATTTCACTTTGTAGCTCAATTTGTTGCATATGTTACGGGTCTCTAATGACCTGATGTATGTAGGAATGGATAGAAAACAACTCATGCATTTAAGGCTTAAACTATAGCATTAGATGTTAAAATGAGAATAACTCATACAGAAACCTAAACTCCTCCTAAATGAGGGTGTGTTTCATATCGTACTTCTCGTTGTATCTAGACTTGGTGTGTTTCAGGGTCACCCTTTGTTTGTTTTGCAGCTGTCCGCTCTGATCTATAAACTGATGCCAAATTAGTGTCAAGACAGCAAGATTTTTGCTAGATTTGCTCGTCATGTTTTATCAGGCAAGTCGGCCGTCTGCCCTCTGTAACAAGCTGACAAGCATATCTTGGACATGGTGCACAAACACAGTAATCCACAGATGCGCACAAACACATACACACACAACACACACACACAAACGTGTTTGTCCAAGTATGCAAGAAAAGATATACTCATTGTAATGCAGTTTCAGAGTCTGCGTACAGAAAGAATGATGCAGAAGTTGTCTGCAAGTGTACAGCCATTTCTCTCTCTCCCTCTTTCTCTCTTTTTCTCCAGCTCTGTTTGTGCTGTTTACACCCTCAGGAGCAGTGTCCCAGTTTTGTAAAGAAGACGTGCGTGTCATTTCCTTGTAGAGTCACTCATCATTGAGTTTTCATGCTCCTTTGCACCTTAACATTTTCCGAGGCTCCTACATTGCGCGATTCTGGGCATCTGCAGAAAAAAGTTAACGATCAAGAGAACTGTGATGAAATCTTTTGCTTAAAAAAAAAATAAATAAAAAATAAAGGTCCTGGGTCATAGTATGAGACACGTCCTATAACAGTCAATTCAGCACTCTTGGGACCAAAGAGAGTCTGCAACAAAATTCGGGCAGTGTCAGCATTTTAGGAGCAAAATCTACTAAAAAAAATCTCACAATTTGACTGCTGCTGCAACACCGATGGATAACAAGATGATGTCGATGTAGTGCTACAATTCACAAGGCATTCATCGTCTGACACAGACACATATCGGAAAATGTGACATGCAATGAACTTATTATTGCACAGTTTGCAATATTTAGTAATATTTGCAATAGTTTGGGGGGGGAGGGGGCTAAAAGAGACACAGTACCTAAAAAAGCCTGTTTTCACTCAGGGTGCACAACATTGCAGCAGCAAGTGAGAGTAGATGTGGATCAATGTGTTTTTGAACCATAAATGAAAATAAGAACATGGAAAACTCTTTTATAGCCTTTAAGAGTGTTTCTGAGAGCCGAGACCCAAAAAAAAAAAAAAAAAAAAAGGACACGTAAACACGCGGATAATGTGATATATGCATCGTTGCCACTTGGAATACAGTAAGATTAATGGCCCTGGGTTTCAAAGATAACCCTACACATATTGGATCATCTGATGGGCTGTACGTCCTGCTCTCCTGATCTCTAGAGCTATTTGTCATGCTTGTCTTTAACAGGAATGTAATGTGCTGTCCATTGTACTTTCCTAAAGACAAAAATAGAACTGTAGTTAAAAGAACAGAGTTAAAAGATAAGAATAAAAACAGGAAGCTGTGTGTGAAATAGTTTGCTTCAACTAAGCAGCCCTAATCCTTAAAAATATCAGCTGTAACTTATCAGGTATGACTTTTTTTTTTTTTTTNTTTTTTTTTTTTTTTGCACCTGCATCTGTTTGGTAATTTCATGGCTCTAAATAAATCTTCTTACACAGTGGTGGCTGGGGTTACACACAGGTGAGATTGTGTGTATGCAGATAATTTGCAGTGCAGTGCACTTTTGGTACTGATTTTGGCATAAAACTGTGCCCTCATTTTTGCCTTCTCGCACCACTTCTTATCGCAAGCACACAGAGAAATTGGGATTTAATTGGTACCAGGAGCGCTATTACAGGGGGGAATCCCTGAATGATTCATGGCACCTAGAGTATGAGGGTGTTTCCTTTAATGGAACATACCAGTGATTTTTTTACTTTTGAGATCAATAATTACAACCCATGAACACCTTACGCTACTGCCAACCATTTTTGAAAACATGCTACTGCTAGCAGTAATTTTAGACTCGTATTTCCTGTCTCCCAGGCAGCCATTGGTTTAAGTTTATTCCAGTATGCTATAAAAATCCATTTGTAGAGCTTGAATCATGAATGAGATTATTCTTAATCTCTGTTGAAGTTATGTAATTTAAACAGTTCAGCACAGAGCTGCACAGAAGATATATGTCTCTACCTGGAAACACTCCAAGGAGAAAAAGGCTTTTCACCATGATATAATAATTTATAAAAAAAAAAGAAAAAAGAAAAAAAAAACCTGCCTTTGGACATACGTGTTAGCAGACAATACTGCTGATACTGCTAAGATGAGTCAGGTTGGATCCTTGTCACATTCAGACTAAGCAGTTTAGGACCCATGGTATAGCCTCAGGTCTCGGGTCTCAGGTCAATATGTCTTACAGCCAAGTTGATCTAGGCAGGCTCCCTATCAACTTTGATCATGTAGTGACTCACAATCACTGCAGGAGAAAATGTGCTTTTTGAGGTGAGACAGACAGCGTGAACTAAAAATGGAACCAAAGTGAGGAACAAGTTTTTAAAAAGCTGCTTGCTAATTGGTGATGCGTCATGCTGCTGCCAGTGTCGGTGTTCTCTCTCTCACTCTCTCTGCTTTGGTCTCTGCGGCTCGACTGCATTTTGGATCAGGTCTNGTGTTCTCT
The DNA here is from genome assembly GCA_014773175.1 of Lucifuga dentata. NCBI lineage: Eukaryota > Metazoa > Chordata > Actinopteri > Ophidiiformes > Bythitidae > Lucifuga > Lucifuga dentata. The sequence goes on from VXCM01001896.1 coordinate 65,221, forward strand.
CTCTCACTCTCTCTGCTTTGGTCTCTGCGGCTCGACTGCATTTTGGATCAGGTCTAGCCTCAGGTCCCTTTTGAGTCAGGTCTCTCTTTTTTATTTACTTATTTATTTATTTTTTTTTATTTTTTTTTTAATTAATTTATTCAAGTCAGGTTCGGGTAGGCTTTCATAGGTCTGTTTCGGGTCAGGTCCAAAATTCTGTACTCGTGACGACCTCTATTTTCTGCACAGTGGGCTGCTAAGCTTCTCCACACAGTCTACAGTCTAACAGCACAAACCATTAGTGCAGGAAGCGTCCGCAGGAAGCATCCTGAGTTCCACCAAAGATCCAGCAGACTGGCTGTTCTGAATAATCTGTACAGTCAAAGTAACATGTTCTGCCATGTTTCAGGGATTACTGTGGTCATCCACACCCACACCAGAAAATCATGACTTACTGATTGTTCTGTCGTCATGCACAACTTTCAGACTTTATCACATGGATACTTTGTGCTCCTTGTTTGTTATTATCTCCAGGTCTCTCACTGTTTCAAAAAAATATGTATATTTTTTATGTATCGCTCTTTATCTTAAATGTTTTCTATGCGGGCATGTGACACTAGGCAAGAAGGCCAAGCCAACTTCTCATTATCCTCTTTTCTCCTATTTCTCCTCTTTCTATATAAACCCTGCACTCTGTACTTTCTGTTCTTTGAAGAAAGCTCATATACAAAATTAGATAATCTGGCTAGATTTATTAAATAAACCTGCATTCAACTTCTAGACTATTTTTATTCAACAAACTGGCATCACAAACAGGATTCCAACAAAGCTAATACACGGGTACCCAATGTGTGCCCCAACTTAGTGTTTTTGCCAAATTTATCTATAGATACAGCCCAAAGGCTTACAGCTGTCTGTAGGTCTGGGTGGAACATCAGAGGCCATTATGGATATTATACTTGTAGATGGAAACAATGACATAATCATTCACGAGCAAGGGTTGGTATGTAGTACATAATCTGGATGGAGTATTATATAAGTAGATTTACTGCTAGTATTAAATAGCTACCATTAAGTAGAAGATTATATCAATGTAGGCAGTAAACATGTACAGATCCCTCTATTTGTGTGGTTCTTGACGTGGCGATTGCAATGGTCCCAGGTGGGGTCAGAGGAAAGGTGCTAAAATAAGTTAATATACAATAAATAAATCTACAATTGCATTACTAATCATATTGGACATATGGCAACAGATGTGAAAGAGCAGATTATCACATAGATAAAATCCAGCATTTTTTTTTTCCTCTCTCTACAATTTGATGAGACTTCTGGAGAAGCAAACGTACTGGTTTACGTCAGATTTGTTGATGGAGGACACATTAGCAAGGACTTTTTTGTTTTGCTGCCCCCTTTCCTGATGTGCCACAGGTGAACAAGGTGAGGGGGTTAAAAAAATCCTGCTAATTATATATCTGAATTGCTCAAAGTATGTAAAATAAATAAATAAACAAAAAACAACAAAGAGTTAAAAGTCTGTGTGTTTGCTCTGCTATTGTTACAAGCCAGTTTTCCACTGGATTTGTCTGATATTGATGTTTTTTGTCACCAAACAGCTAAACGTTTCTGGGTGGAAATCTTGGTCCTTGTCTCTTCTGTGGGGAGTTTGCACGTTCTCCCTGCCTTTGAGCATGCCAGTCAAGTTTAAATGACCATAAATATGAATGTGTTTGTGTGCCATAGTCTTGCTAAGGGCTTCTAAAGTGTTTCCTTACATTTTATTCAATGAGTCATACTGAACTGGACTAAATATGAGGTTGTAGAGAATAGATTGATGAACCATACAAGGTCACTATTAGGTTTTTGTTTGTGATAGTGTGGTGCACTTGTGTCCCCACTAAGCAATTTACACTACAGGTCTACACCACAGGTGCCCAATTGTAATATTTTGGCTTCCTCCATTTTTTTGACAGCCTCTTTACATCATTTTTGAGTCGCCCCCATGTCAGTTTAGACCTAAAACAAGAAATGTGCAAATGAGGGATTAGTTTTGGAACAGAGATTTAAAAAATAAATAAATAAATAAAAAATACTGCTGCTTCTGTGGCGATTCCATTTTATTTTAAGGCATAGCAGGATTGTAGTTTGGACATGTATGACAATGACTGATGTGGCAGTTCACAGGGATGTCTAGCTCGCATAGACTGTTCCTATAATAGGTCACTGATTGTCTGCGTCACTCATATACAGACAAAGTAGGAGTGACAGATATGCAACTTGGACTGGTAAGGAAATTCCAATCTCTGTGTTAAGACAATGATGTCTGAAAACATATCTGAAATATGTCAGATTAATTTCTTATATGAATGTGATCCAAAATCAGTGAATATTTGATTCCATGTATTTTTTTAAAAATTGTTTACATATTCATATCCGATATGTCCAAAAAAAACCAAACAAACAAACACACAAAAATCTGAACTGGGTCACTTGTACCTGATGGTGAAATGTAGCATAAGATGCTGAATACCTATTAGAAAGTGCAGAAATTAAAATTGTTATTTTTATGAGAGCCATATAAGCCATCTTTCTTTTTCTCCATCTTCCTTTTCATTACCAAATGTCCATAAAGGGGATACTTTTCTAGAAATGTGTGTGTGTGTGTGTGTCTTCCTAGTATAAAGAGACAGATTTCTCGTAGTGTGAGTGGGTGTATCACACTGACTTGCTAGCCTCTGCAGTAAAGCTGTGGTGTAACGATCTTAAAACCATGACAGGTCAGAATACAAATGCCGTTGATATATTCACTTTAACATATATGCACTCACAAACACTTGTCACCAAAATAGAAGTTGTCAAGCTCCCATAGTGCTTGTTGTTGACTGCTTCTCTGAAGAGACAGCGACACAGACACAACAGAGAAAGAAGGCTTAGTTAAGATTTAGGAGAATGAATTTTCGTGATTTACAGCCTTTCTGTAAGAGCTCTCACTGTACTGATTTTCCAACTGCAGGGGTGAAGCTTGATAAAATGTTACTTTCATTTCATGGGTGGAAGTAGAAAAGGACACGGAGGGATCCTTGCAGAGGAAAGGAGAAAACTAGGCCTATTACAGCTGCAGGCAGCCTGCACACTGAGGGCCTTTTCTGTCAAAGCAAAAGAACCTCCATCTTTCAAACACGCCCACACTGTGATCCAAGCTTGAACAAGAACTCAACCTGCAACTCTGTAGGCATGAAACAAAGGACCTCCCGAGAGGCTTGACCTATGATAAAGGAGCCATGCATCTAGCATCTAGGATACACAGAAATCGGTCCTGACAGAGTTAAGGATGACCTCTAGTTTGGATGACCTTGTTGGATGACCTAATTAAATGTCCCCTTTCCTGTCATGGTCTTGGTCACCAGGTTTCACCACATCATGAATGCTCCATGTACCTTGGCACCAACGATGCCTGAGCTGGAGCGCGCTGCTGCCAGCCTTTATCCTGGCGAGACAACGATGGGCGTGGGATTTCTTTGATTGGTTTTCCAAGATGGAGCTCTGCTGTGATGACAGTGAGGCCACAACTTGCCTTAAGATCTACTTGCCTTCAAGCCTTCAAAGGACGATGACAAGGTATGCAACAAAAACGATGCATCTGCTTCTTGTATTACAATATAATTTGCATATTTAATCATTGTGTTTTTGCCACAGTGGCTTGTGTATGATAGCAGGAAAAACTGTGTATGCTAGGAGTATTATTTTTACCCAAATTGCAATATGTATAACTATAACCAGTTCACTGTGTAAAGCTAATCCACAGCATAAAAATCTGTTTAAAATGTCCAAGTGCAGATAGGAACTATGAGGAACAGCAAGCTAACAGTAACTATAACTGAGGGGTTCCTTCCTTCAACTGACAATGAAAGAGAAGATTGTACTCTAAGTGGTCTATAGAAAAGTGTTGATTATGCATTAGATTCATCCATCCACCCATCCAACATCCATCCATGCATTTGGCCTAATGCTTTGGGTGAATCATGAGTGGAGGCACTCATGGCTGTTCCGCTAACGCCCCACTTTCTCCCACTACTCCTTGCCTCACCTTTAAGTGATGAGCAGATGGATTAGTGGGCGAGCAGAGAAAGTGGAGGCAGGGCCATCAGACCCTAAACATCATTCACCGGCTGCTATGCCTGAATGACTGTTTTAAACCCAACGCCGACTTGTTATGTGGAATGCACAGCTAAGATTAGCTGCTTAGCAACTTTTTGATTGCATGCAGACAAGCAGAGTCTTGACCATAACTTCCAAACGGCATATTACAAGTCTGTGTGCTAGCACAAACAGAATATCTTCCGTGGATATTTCTGAGCTGTAGCTTTGTTTGGCACGGTCAGTGCTGCTGCACAGTGGGCTGCCGAAGATCTCACAGGGTGAAATTCGCTCATCTGCACTGAGCACACACATGCAAATTTCCCAGTACACACAACATGAAGATAAGTAGCAGCTGTAGCACCCCTGAGCCCAGTTAGGTGAGCTTTGCCTGTAATAATAGAGCTGCAGTAAAAATAAATAAATGAATAAAATAATGAAACCCATGACACCTTTCCACATTTGGTAATTTTTTTTTTTTTTTTTTTTNATTTTTTTTTTTTTTTTTTGTGCCCAATTTCACTTCCTTTGGCCTGAGCCGTTTAAAACAAAAGCCAAGAGTACCTTCAGGTGCATGCTGTGGTGTGAGTTTGCAAGTATTCTCACATCTCATTACTGTTTGGATACCAGGTTCCTGAGGACTACTTGTGGCTTTACAAGCTCTCATCCCACTGCTGCTCATTTGCACATTACATTGCACTTGAGGCAACAAGCACAAGTGTTTCATTTGTATTTGCATAGTGCTTGACATTTACACACTGGGAAAGCAATTAGGCCAGAATCAGGGTCATTAATACAATGAACAGGTCGAATGTGTCTGCTGTGATAGCAGAATGAGAACGATGCCATGCACACGTCTACATACTAAGATATATGCATTGAAAGAAAGATAAACATGAACTTAATGTTTCTTGCTCCTGCTCTTCTTGTTTCTGATTTATTCCTGCTGCTCAGTGGAGCAAACTGTCTTTATTTAGGCAACAACGCTGAAAGCAAGGAGATATTAAAAAAAAAAAAAGGTCATTGCTGGATAAGTTGTGTTTCTGGTTGCCCGTTTGCCAGTTGAAGGGGAGAGAGGCGGGTAGGATCCTATCGGTAATGTGACTCATTGCTGATGTGAATGGCTTCTTACAAAAGGAAAAGGTCACATTCTTCATGGATGAATGGTGAGTGTCTGCCAACTATTATGGCCCTGCGAGTTGAAGCTGTAGGAAAATGATATCATCTTCTTATTCTCATATGTATTCTCACGTGTACTGTGAACCTGATGAAGATTTTGGTTGAAATGACTGAGATGGCACCGTGAAGGTGTTTCATCCAAAAGCTCTCTACATTATATATAAGACATTGAGACTTCAGCAATATAATAAATGATAACATAAAAGACCAGATGCACAAACTGGATTGGAGAAATAAACTGACACCAGGAGAACTTCCACATAAATGAACAGTTCCTATAATATTGTAGTGAAAGTACATCAGAAAAATACCATAAACCCATTTGAGTAGCTATAATGTAAAGTATGTTGCCATATATATTAAATAAATTACATAAAGTTGGATAATGTCCCAATACTGTAGGTATAAAGACATTAAAGAAAGTTTTTTTTTTAATTATATTGATGTTAGAAATGATATAAAACAAATTAAAATATATTAAAGTCGCTAAAGTTTTTAAAAATATTACAGTCAGATAATACAGGACTTAAAATTGATCTGTAATCTCTGGAAAATTTTGTGTTACCAGTGTTTCCCATCACCATAATGCTTGAATCAAATGTACAAAACCCTAAATGTGGACCCCACTGTCACTTGCTCCTTGCCAGGGACAGGCTCCACGTCCCTGGTGAGGAGTGCTCTGCTGTCATCACAAACTGGGAAAAGTGGATGAAAATGAATCTTTCTGAAAGCTGCCTGGAGGTGTGTTCACACTGACATCTTCTCCTTGTGGTAGCGTGTTTTTTATGCAGTTATGGGTTTGTCCATTGGCAAAATTACAAATAAAGGCCTGTCTCTTATAAAAGCCTGTCTCCAATATTGGCCGGGTTCTCTCTGCAGTTGAGGTAAATAAAGGCCCCGGCCACTAATAGAGTATTTACGGTAAACATCTCTGAAGATGTAAACATGCTATGTATATCTTTGAAAAATGGCATTGCTCAGTATAATACATGTCAAATAGTGCCGACTCTGTAGGTGTTGCATTTATCTTTTTGTTCAGTTTTGACACGACAGTACTGTAGATAAGCCAATTTGAATGTAGGAAAGGCCTGTTCTTATTTTTAAGATGGGTTAGAGTTACAGTAGGGTTGCATATTAGATCAAAATGATAAATGTGATCTGTAGTCCAATCTGCTCTCATACAATGTGTTTTTTTTTTTTGCCCCAACTCTATACAGTCTACTGCTGTTCTACTCTTGTGTTAACAACTACAGACTGTAGTTTACTGTTTACTTAAACGAGAGGCCAATATACTGTATACAGATGGTGAGGCAGGTTGTGGTATTGATGGCAATCTATCTATAGACAACCCCAGCAAAACCCATTTGTATAGATTAGGATTCCCTTATGGAAATGAATCTCCCCAAAGATTGTCCTTTAAAGGTAATCATAGAGAGGAGATGGGTTCGATAATATTCCTTCTGCCAAGGCAGTGAAGGTCTAATACAGCAACAATCAGACACGCTCTTGGATGAATCAGACATCATATAATTGTAGTGTGAGTGATGGCTAAATTCCCACACAAAATGGAAAGCCATTCCAGAGTCCTCCCATTTAACAATACAAATAATGAATTGCTTTGAAGTCTGCAAGGATGAACACTCATTATTCTATCTGTGTGTAATTCTGAAAGGCTGCTGATTTGCTCGGATGATCTGTTTTTGAGGCTGAAAAAAATGTAGATTGCTTTAAACAAAAGGTGCACCAGAGAAATGGGATCAGTGAGCAGAGGCTGCCTGCATGCTAGACTGATTATATTGACCACAGCAGGGCTTTCCCTGCCTGGGTTTCTCTCTCTCTCTCTCTCTCTCTCTCTCTCTCTCTCTCTCTCCAAATTCTTTCTCCCAACTGATAAGTTCAATAGTCTTTCCAGTCTCCTGCTTTCTCATTATCTGCTAGCAGCACATAATTTATAGCGAGCTCTGCAGCATCCATACATGTCTGACAACTAATGTTTGTGTTTTTGGACTCTCCATTTTAATAGAGATAGAGGGATTATCCAAGATGGATGAGTGGGGGACTCATTGTAAGCTCTAGCTGACAGATCGATAGGTGGCTGATGGCCATTACGGTAGAAAGCCACTGGGAGACAATTCATGTTTTTCCGAAGATACATATAAATGAATTTGCACAGGAATGCAGTGAAGGGGTTTCTGGCTAACAACAGGCTTGCAGAGAAGCCAACGTATCTCTAAAGTCTGCATCTGTGGTCGTATGCAATCACAGCAGCAATAGTGTTGGGCCAACATCCAGAATGGAACTAATCAGAGAATCCCATGGCAAAAGCACAAAGGTAGAAAATGGAGCAATACAAAGGCAGGCTTACAGAAGAGACTCGTTGATAGAAAAGATTTGTATGACCCCAGGGGTTCAAAGATAAACTGATAAATATCGGGAAAAAAAAGTAACAAGAGAGAACCAGCTACATTGCTACAAAATCACAGATCTGTGTGTGTGTGTGTGAGACCCCATCCTCTTCTATGAGAGGCCATTTGAGACATTATTCATACTTGCTCTTACATAGACCATCATACTCTCTTACATACACTATCATGCTCTCTTACATAGACCATCATACACTCTTACATGCACTACTAAACTGTCTTACATGCACAATCATATTATCCTATACTTGTACATGTATATNTTACATGCACTACTAAACTGTCTTACATGCACAATCATATTATCCTATACTTGTACATGTATATGAATATTTTTTCTTTTTTATCTGTTTTTATGTTTTTTTATTTTTTATTTTATTTTTTTATTTTTTATTTTTTATGTTTGTTTATTTTTATTTTTTATTTTTTATTTTATTCTAAATGAAAATTATGATGAGATATGTATGAGAGGAATACTAGCATGTATGTGAGAGAATAGCTGTGTGTGCTTGAGAAAAGTTGTGCATGTGTGAGAGAATATATATGTATGAGAGAGTTTGATTGCAACAGTTTCTGACTGGCTCAAAGCCTGACCAATCAGCAGGTAGACAAGCCCCACCCCTAAAATAATTGTATTGTGGAGAAACTGAGAAAATGGCGGACAGAGAGAGAGATTACATGAAGCTGCTGGTTTGCTAAATAACATTTTAAATTCTCCAACTGCTGCTACAACAATGTCGGATTTGTTGACTCGAAGACGTCAGCCACCAGTGACCACTTCTAATGCTACAGTTAACGGGGAAATGCGTCAAATTTTTTAAGGTGGTTTGGATGCGTCAGGGAGCAGTACCCCAATGCTAACGATGCTAATGCTAATGATGTCTCACGACCCAGATACCAAACTCAGCGATACTTCACTCGATGGGCCTCAAAGCCAAGGAAGAGGTAAGTCAATAACTGAAGTGATATTCTATAGCTAAAAAAATAATTNGGGCCTCAAAGCCAAGGAAGAGGTAAGTCAATAACTGAAGTGATATTCTATAGCTAAAAAAATAATTTAATGAGTTTACTTCTTACTGCTTTTAACCTTGTAGCAAGAGCAGTGGCAATGCTAGCATAGCGATGTCAGCAATGAAGCACACATGACAGTAAAGGTATTTTTAATTGTGTCATTTCAAATTAGAAATATTTTGGCTTTTTTAAAACCTGCACAGCCGTTTCCCCAGTCGTCAGCTGTGTTAATAAACATTGATACAGTTAATATGTTAAGATTACCAAACAAAATTTACAGCGAACAAAGGGGGCTATTTTACGTAGATATTATCCTGTGTGCTTGTATTTGGGGAAGATAATGTTAGTCATGTTCATATCTTATGTTTGTGTCCTGCAAAGCATCTTTATTTGTGGTTTTGTTTGTCTAACTTTATCAATATTGATTATTCTTTTTTTTTTTTTTTTTTTTAAGGCCAGAGGTAGCAACTGCATGTAGTAGGATGGTGTTTGCTGCGTGTTCAGGCTTGTTCTGCAACATGTTAAGGAAAGTCAAGGCCACAATGTCATTTGGGGGGATGATAATGGGACCACTGGGGCATTCTGTGTACCACAATCAGCCCAGTGCCATACCGATGAGGCTAACGCTACTGGAAGAAAGGAAAAAAAAAAAACAAAAGCAAAAAAAAAACACTGTTCTTTTTTTAATGCTCAAATTTCTATGACAGAACTTAATGTTGATCCAGTTACCTATATATTTTGTTGTTTGTGTATGTATTTCTTGTGCATGAAAAGTATAATATCAGGAATTTCAATCCATTATGCAAGATTCAACATGAATCCTGCATGATAGATGTGAATTTTTTCTATGATAATTTTATATAACAAGTATTTTTAATTGATCTCTCAGAGGTAAATTGTTGTCCATATCAATACTTTTTTTGTGGTGATTTGTGGTAGTTAAAGACATTTACCATTTAACTGAGCCGACTAGTCATCACAGCAGTAACTATAACAGCATGTCAAAATCTGCTCAAAACAAATGAAAGTATTTTTAAAAATTATTCTTCAGCAGGGCCAATGGGTTAAAATGGTGAAATAAAATAATTCTCCATCAGTAAGCCTTTCACTGTCTGGTATTTACTTTAAGCCATGTCTTCAAAAGAATGACTTGGCCAGGCAGTTTCGTCTTCCACAGTGTGCTCCATGCAGTCACTTCAGGGACTAGAAATCAGAAATGGTAATTTTTAATGCTATAATTGGTGCTGCTTCTACCAGTAATACTGCTTCCAATGTTTCCTTCAGGTCCCAAAATCATCCTACCTTCAACAAGGATATCATACTTTTACCCCATCCATCGTGGAGTTTAGTTTGCAAGCACAAAACCAAAAANTCAACAAGGATATCATACTTTTACCCCATCCATCGTGGAGTTTAGTTTGCAAGCACAAAACCAAAAAGAAGCTCCATGAAAGTGGCTATATTTTAAATGCCTTCAAATTGAAGAAAGCGTGGGACTGTAGGACAGTCATCGAAGAGATCAGGGAAGCATTTAAAGACCGAATTCCACATGATGTCAGGTATATTCAAAATATTTGGCCAAGTATGTATAATGTAGTAGATGTTTGATTGGTGTAAACTTATATTCAAAATTTTCATGACATAAAAAGATCACTTTAAAATGTGGATTGTTAAAACTAAACTTATTCTCGCTCTCTCTCACCCCCACCCCTTTAAATATCTATATCTATATCTATATATATATATATATATTTTTAGTGTTGAATTTCTGATGCCATGTGGAAACAAATTGGTTTCACCAAAGTTGTGTGAGGGCCAGGAGATGGATGGCTTTATTATTCATAAAGTGTTCAGATCAAAGGCCATATACATTAGGCCGTCAGTGCCTCTTCCAATACCGGTAAGCTTTACTTAGTTATATGAAACTAAATTTTAGTATGCTGCAATCTTAAAAAAAAAAAAAAAATTNAAAAAAAAAAAAAAAATTATATATATATATATAATTTAATTTTCATTTTTATTTTTTATGGTTTGTTTGGCAGCTCAGATTCAGATGAAAGTTGTGTTGATGTTGACTCTGCATCAGCATCCAGTGACCACACATAGCCATAGCCAACCAAATCAGTGATTACATGACCACAAGGCCCAGAGCTCTCCAGACCCGTCCATCATATCAAGCCACGATCATGACAAACCAGACAGCTGAACCACTTCAAACCTCCAGTGAGACCATGACTAGACCTAGTAACCCCACTGTATCACTGCAAGCTTCCAGAGACAGCTTGCCCACGGAGAACCACATCGCAATGTCCCTGCAGGCCTCCAGTGACACCATGACTAGGATGGTGTCACAGCCAGCCTCGAGATTCAAAGTCAGTGGAAGTGTAGCCACTGTGAACCAGACCCCATCAACCAGCAGTGATGACTATACTACATATCTTTCCATCATTGGCTCAGTGACAGATCATTCCTCAGATGATGAGGAATTAAACCAAGCTATAATGGCCAGTCTGGAAAGTCAGATGTAAGTTCTAAAAGGCTGAGTGGTAAACATTCTTGAAAAAGCTACACTATGTTAATGTATATAAGACTGGACTGAATGTTGAAAGTTCTGCACATTGAAGACTTACAGATAGTTTGCGAATGTAGTGTCGTTGTATAATAGCCATGATAACACAATGTGGATGCAGCAACCTTGTCAAATCAGTTTGCTAGCTGATATCTGTTATCATTTTAAGCAAGGAAAGACAACGGGGAAAAAATTACATTGTTATATATAACCTGTCACAAGTATATTTGAAGTCTTTAATTTTTTTTTTTTTTTTTTTTTTTTTGCTGTACCTTAAATATTTATAATCCACTAGCTGTATATAAGTAAGTAAAAATGATCAAACACTACAAACCTATGCTTTAGAGCGCAGTCTGCAGCAATAATCTTGTATATAATTTTATGAAATGGTCTAAAATATACAAAGGTAATGGTATGGACCATAACTGAGGTAGTCAGCTGCTGTTCAGTTTAATGTAAAAAAAAAAAAAAAGGNTACATTATCCTTATTCTAATGAATGTTTTCCCCTTATTCTTTCAGCAGAGCACCTAACCAAGACACTGTATCAGCAAGGGAGGTGCTTGTTAGTCTTTCATCCCAAACTGACAGCAACCGAAGATGCAGATTCAATATTAACAGATCTTCAGTACTGGATGGCGCCATGCGTGGAATAATGACAGACACTTTCAGAGTTTTGGTATCTGATTAATGTTTTTGTACAATGGCTGGATCCACTCTTTAATGTATGTTTAATTATAGAACACACAGTGAAGTTGTGAAGAAATAAACTTACTGTCTTTTGATGCATAAATAACTTCATGCCAATAGTTCATCCTGACATTCTAGCTATGGAGATAAAACTGCAGTTTCTTCAGTAGTGCACAACAACTGAAGTTTGGCATTAATTGGGAACATTTTTGGTCATGGACAACTATACAAGTCTGTCTGGGTCTAATACTTTGGTGTATGTTTGTCTCCTCCCCACCCCCCCAGCAGAAAATAATAATAAAATACTATAATAAATATATTAATTTGAACAGTAATAATTTCTCAAAAATTTATTTCATTTCAGTTCTAATTTTTGTCACATTTTTTATCCTTTTTTTTCCCCTGTGTTTTGTTCAGCTTTAAGAGGGGACCGTTATTTCATTGCTGGCCAGGCCATTGCTGTGAGCCTTGGTCATGTTGGTCCTCCACCTGGATTTTTTGCACCAACATTATATTCATGTTTAGTTGGTGGCAAAGACTTGGCAAAGCCTGTCTTGGAAGACATAGCTGACACTGACTTTTATGAGAATGTTAATCAGGTAAAATTATGCTATAAAGTTAATCTTGAGTGCATTTTGCATTTCAATTAATTTATGTGTATACTTAGTCTGTTAATGTTTTCATTGTTGTTTGAATGAAGACCAGACATTGCTCATAAATCTTCTTGAAATGTCTTTGTTGGTCTTTGTGTTTTGTTTTTTTTTTTTATTTTAAGATGTCGGAGTGTACGTCTTTGGACGACCTGTTATGCTCCACAGAATCACTGCAGGATTACTTGGCAAATGCAGGCCACTGACACACATAGAAGACAGAGACCTGCTGATTCAAGACATTCTCATGTTTCAAGGGGGTCCACAGAGTCTGGGGAGCTTTTGAAAGGTCAGTCTTACAGTGTCATGAGAGACCACAATTAGTGGCATTTCTGTCTTCTGTGTATGCACTTGAGTCATATAGTAGAAACTGAAACTATAGCTATGCAGTACAACCACAAAAATTTTAAGGTACAAAATGGAAATCATGGGATTCAGTCTATTGTTTATTATACTGAGAAACTGGCGATTTGCACACATTGCAATTGCTAGATATTTGAGAATTTAGATNTGTTTATTATACTGAGAAACTGGCGATTTGCACACATTGCAATTGCTAGATATTTGAGAATTTAGATATTTCACCATATTAAAACAAGATTTGAATTAGTTGGATTAATTCTGTTCATCAACCAGCTCTTTGAAATACACTAATGGACATACTGAGATTTTATACCCCAAATTGTTGTGATAGAATCTTGATGACTTCAAGCTAAATAATTCTTTGTCAACGACTGCAACCCTTCTCAATACTGGAAAAGCAAGTTTGACTGTAGATTATATTTGTTTCTGTGCCAATAAATGAAGAGACCTTTTTTTGTTTGTNAAGCAAGTTTGACTGTAGATTATATTTGTTTCTGTGCCAATAAATGAAGAGACCTTTTTTTGTTTGTTTTTGTTTTGTTTTTTCTCTCCCTTTTTGTTTTTTTTTATGTCTATAATATCATATTTACAGATTTCGAGAGGGGCTGAAAACCCTTGGTGTTCTAGGTGCTATTCAGATGCATGCAGACAGCTTTAGGACCTTAATGTGTCATGAACCAGCCACGCTCACTGCAGACGTAATAGATGAGCTTTTCCACATCCGGCTGTCTGAAGTAGGAAGCAACAAGAGAATGGCAGAGGAGCTTGTTGTACCATTTTGGAGGGATNTTTTTTTTTTTTTTTCTCAGGAATTTTTAGCATTAAGTACATTAACTTACTTGGCAACATGGACTTACTTAAAGAGACAGCTTTGGCCCAGAGAAAATATCTGAAAACCATGGCAATGTGACAAGTGGTCACCGATAGGACAAGTGTTTTCTTGTCATCTCTTTCTTTTGCTCTCTTTTTTGAATGTTCCTGTTTTCTGCTTTCTCCTGTTAAACTTCTTTCATTTGTTTTCCATTTTTGTACTTAATTTTCTGTTCATTTTCTCTCCTGCTTTTCTTATTTTACTCTGTATATCTTTTTCCACCTTCCCTTCTGTTGCCTTTGTTCTGTATCGCTCTCACTTAGTTGTTCTGCTCTTATCTTTGTTTATTAATTACTACCTCATGTCTTCCTTTGCTTCTCCCTTACTGCTGTCTTACTCTTTCATCCTTCTGCCATATTTTCCTTGTTTTGTTTTGCTGTTTAAATGTATACAAAGATGTTTTTACAATATTAAAGCAGAAGCAAGGGCATTTTATTGATACAGTATTTAATGTTTTACTGTGCTTTTTGGATATTTNCAGAAGCAAGGGCATTTTATTGATACAGTATTTAATGTTTTACTGTGCTTTTTGGATATTTTATATCAGGGGTCGCCAACCTGTCAATCGCAATCGACCTGTCGATCTTTAAGACACTCAAAAGAGATCGCAAAGCATTAGGGAATAATAATATATTGTTTTAACCTATCAGAATTTATGTCATTTATATATTTTTTCGATCCAGCCAATCTGGAAATGTTATGAAAGTATGGTCTATGTAAGAGAGTATGATGGTCTATGTAAGAGAGTATGATAGTGTATGTAAGAGAGCATGATGGTGTATGTAAGAGAGTATGGTAGTATAGTAATGTATGTGAGAGACTATGATGGTGTATGTAAGAGCAAGTATGAATAATGTCTCAAATGGCCTCTTCTGCTCTTTCATCCTACTTTGAACATCCACTTGAAAACTAATCCCACACAGAAGAAAGTGCAAGAGTCCACTGCATACAAGCAGACTGAAATAGGGATGAAAGAACAGCAGAGTACCAAACATGCACAGCTACCATAAAACCCACTGTACCAGTAGCACTATCAACCTTAATAAATCTTTAAAGAATGTGGCATGTGCATAGACGATAACGTTACCTGCAGCATCCAACATGAGGAGGGTCAAACCAAAAGCACTTTGGCCACTAAATCAGGTAAAAACGGACATGACAAACTGCTCAGTTTACAAGAACACAAGCGGATTTAGCATTATTGAAAAAGATTTAGGTTAC
Organism: Lucifuga dentata; assembly: GCA_014773175.1. Taxonomy (NCBI): domain Eukaryota; kingdom Metazoa; phylum Chordata; class Actinopteri; order Ophidiiformes; family Bythitidae; genus Lucifuga; species Lucifuga dentata. The sequence goes on from VXCM01001896.1 coordinate 80,309, forward strand.
AACCAGTCAGCAACATTTCAGCAAAAAAATTTAATTTCGATGAGGACTGAAAATGAAAAATGTTCCTCTGTGTCACTGCTTGGTGATTAAAGGGGTGCAAATAGTTTTTTCACTCCAGAACTAAAATGAGTACCAGCAGATCTGTGATGCAGGTAGAAGCGGGACATGGTTCTCTACCTGCAGCAGGTATTTCTCTTTCCCAGTCAAGTGAATCTTTTCAGGATTGTGAACATGTTCAGGTCCCATGAGAGAATATGGACAATATGCTCTATATTTTTGCAGTGAAAAATTGAGGTAAGTTGATGTACTACCAATCAATAGCCATGACATATCGAATACTACAACTGCAATATGAATAGGAGCTCATTTTAGTTATGATGGATGTCTGGACCGCAGTCTTTTTGACACACATAATTGAGAAAACACAGTTAACGCACATGATGTATGATCTCTCTGCCTCTCTCTCTCTCTCTCTCTCTCTCTCTCACACACACACACACACACACACACNCTCTCTCTCTCTCTCTCTCTCTCTCTCTCACACACACACACACACACACACACAATAAATCTAAATCCAATCACAAATTCTCATGAGACTTCTCGAACTGCAAGAGAGCTGATCAAAATTTCTGACATCTCAACAATCCATCCAATCACATGATTGCCCAATAGCAGATCCTTTGGGCATTGAATCGGCTTTGTGGTCTTCTCTGAAATTCGGCCCAACTCTTTGACTGCCAACTAGGTGTCAAAACTGGGCCTAACTTGTACAGCATCTGCCTGGCTTTATGATATCCCCTTATATTCCCACTGACATGTTCAGTCACAACACATAAATATGTCATGTAAACCAGAAATTTTGGAAAACTGATGCATGCGCCTTTCCCTAACACTTTCATTACCTCGAATAAACAGGGAACAGCAGAACGACTGAGGATCAGAGGGAGATGGGAAATTAATAGACCTTAAGCTGTTGACCTGGAAGGAGATAGAGGACAGATCACCTGGCGCTCTGTATTTATGAGTTCTTGTTCAGAGAGATATAACCCCAGGTGGTAAAACCAAACACTGTGGGGGGACTCCCGGTTTTATGGTGGGTAACTTGCTGAGACTGTCGGGATATGTAAACCCATTCTGAGAACTGACACGAAGAAGGGAGGTGTTTCCTGTTTGTCTTCAAAGAGCCAAATAATACACAGCGCACATAAAAATAACAAATCATGAACACCAATTCTAAGATTTCCATACATTTAAAAACCATAAAACCATAAAGTTGATGAAGAACCCGTTAGTCTATTCTTAGCTCCTCTTAGCCCCGGCCGATGGTTCACCAGTCCAGCTTTGACGCCTACCTTCGACCTTGTTGTTCATTAATGCATGAAGCTGCTCCCCCTGTGGCCCTCATGACCGCCACCCCTCCTGACACTGACACTACATTAAAGGCAGAAGAGAGCGATGCTTTGGAAATAATGAGGCTCCCACCTCCACCTCAACTCTGAGCCTGACACTCCTCCTGAGGGGAAATCATCGGAGTAATTAGGTACCTGGAACCTCCGGGAATGTAAAAATATTATTGCCAGGGTCTATTCAATGTTGACCGCTGTGTGTTATACTGTATGTGGACATCTCGTGTGTGTGTGTGTGTGTGTGTGTGTATGTATATGCTGCAGCATACCTAAAGCCAAAACATTTTATACATTATGCTGGGTGATATACTTCTAAAATTTTTAAAAATGTGATCTTTATTGCCCTTATCAACTTCTTCCTTTTTTTCCCTCTTCCTTTTAAATTCATTTTCAGCACTGTTTCCTGACATTATACCCCCCAAGACATCCTGACTGACAGTAAAATTTCTGACAAGCTCAAAATTAAGATATCTTTCTCTGACTTGTCACCTGTGTCTGATTTCCCATCATTTTTGCTGCTATGTCACGGGGAAAAGAATTAATCATATTCCTCTCTCAAATCTATAAAAATAGGAGTTGTACTTTTTAAGTAGGGAAATTTTGCAATTAAATTGGAAAATCTGCAGAACTACTATCTTCTCATGCTATAAGCAATTTAAATCTGAATGTAGAGCTTCCATGATGCCCTGAAACCCCTACACTACGATGGTTGTGTATTGCCAGCAATCTCACAATGTGAAATGTAGCACAATACAGAGGCCATAATACCTTATGTATTGGAAGACAGTTGGGATGCATAGTTGAGAGTTTTTGTTAACATTGTTAAAGGACCATACTGTACGCACTATATACAGTATTATCTGTCTGTTGCTAGATTAAATTGCATATATATAAAAAATTGTTGTGCCAATCTTGGCATAAACCACAACTATATATGCAGACAGGAAAAGAAAAAAAAAAAAAGTTAAAGGACCATACTGGCCATTTTGCATGTTTGAGCCTAATATATTCAANAAAAAAAAAAAAAAAAAAAAGTTTTCCTACCTTCCAGACCGCCATTGGTTTCAGTTCATTCTGGTATGCTATGCTATTAAAATCAACTTGTTGATATTTAAAACATTCTTGGGATAGGTAATCCATCATCACGAATAAGACGTATATTCAGGTTTTTTCGAAGTTACATAGTTTTAAAATTTAAGCGCAATAAAAAGCGCAGAGTGAATGTTTGTCTCCACTGGTGAAGACCTGCATTTATCGAAAAATTTAAACAACTGTGACTTCATAATTTTGCATTCTACAAAATATCAGGAAAGCTGAAATATGGTTTTATCCTTTGGGAAATTGTTGTCAGTAACATAACGTATGAAAATTGAATACATTAGGCTCAAACATGCAAAATGGCCAGTATGGTCCTTTAAAGTTACAACAAAAAAGGTTCACTTCTATAGAAATGCATCCATAAAGAAACACATGTGAGCCCTAAACTGCCCTAAAAGCTTCATTTTTTTGATTGGTCACTTACTTCTTTACATCATGTAACACATTAGAAAACTCACCAAGTACCCAAGCTAACTTTTGGCCAGCATACATGTTTCATAGTCCGTTGTTGCTGCCAGATCAGGTCTGATGCAGCTGGTCAATCACAACAGACCAGCTTTTTAAGAGAAAGTAGCTAAAGTGCCTCATTTTCACTCAGTATGCACAGCAGTGCTGCAGCAAGGGAGATTAGAAGTGGATCGATGTGTTTTTGCACACTAAAGCACTGCAAAGCTTTCAGAAATAGATCCTAAATGAAAATAACACGAAATATGTCCCCTTTAAAGGACCAAATGCCCTTTAAAGGACAATTGGTGGTGTTGCAGAATTTCAAATTTGTTTTGTTTGCATATCGCATAATGTGAAAACATTATGCGAGTCATTTCCAGGCCCGAACTGTGTGATGTTTGAAATAAACTAAAACGCTTATCTTTACCTTCACTGTATATTTTTTCCTTAAGTTAAATCTTATTTTGAATGACCGCGTAGTTTGAAAATGTGTGAGTGATATGGATGTCAAGCTGTGCTGCCACCTACTGGCATTGTTGTGTACTTTTTTTTTTAAAGTTGCTGCCTTATCGACATAGCAGCATCATATGAATATGTGCGTCAGCAAAATGTACGTGACAGTGTATTTCTTACTTTTGGAATGAAGCCCAAACACCCCCCTCACTGTTTAACTATCCATTAAATATCCATGAAAGTGGGAAAGGGATCATTTTCATTCATGGCAGGTTCGCAATCAACAGCAATAAAATGGGTTTAGGTTTACACAAAGCCATCTGTTGTGCACCTACACACATATGTTGCATGTAAACACACACATTCTCACACAGTGTCTTCTGCTGTGAAAGGAATACTACAAAATGCTCTATAATACTGTTACTGACTGTACTTCATATCATGCTTTAATAAGCTACAGTTTGTTTAGTTTCTGTTTAAAGTTCTTACACATCAAACATCAAGAAACAGACCTTATCTTCATCATCGTATGTTAATCTTTTGTGATGTCAACAAAAAAAAAAAGTCTTCTTAATATCAGGTGGAGTTGAATTTGTCACCACATGCGCCATCTCTTTGTGAGAAGCCTGAGGATGAAAACAAAGAAGGAAAATGGGAGGCTGCACTTGGCATATCATTTGACCATGGTGTATAGGAGCAGAATGATGAATATAAAAGTTTGTAGGGAAATATCAAATAACCCAAACCCCAGGAGCACATAGCTTGAAAGTCCTCAAATGACTGTCTGCTACACAGCAGTGACTCTTGTATAAGCCGTTCTCTTCTATTCTTCTCTGTGCACAACCACCATTTCTCCCATTTGCATTCTGCTAGAGGGAACACATGAATTAGGCACTTCGGGAAACAAATGCCTGCATGGTGCTGTGTTCCTAAGGCTGATCATAGAGCCTTTCAAATGTGAGCTAAAGCCACTGTGCAACTCCTAACTGGTCCTCTCTAGGATTTCATTTCTAAAACGGCTGCTCAAGCGATGTGGCAAGTCAATTTGACAATCATGAAAAGTAGCACTAACAAGTGCAGGCTCCTGATAAAGAAAGCCTGCAGGGAGAGACTCCAGTGAAGTAGCCTGGCTGTAAAGAAAACCGGTCGACCAACCTTTACTCTTAGGAGCTGGTAAGAGCTCGTATTAGCAGGACAGAAAACCAACAACACCAGCAATAAGGATTTGCTTTCTCTGACACTAACATTCCATCATTAAGTTGTAGTCCAACAATTTCTTGTCAGTTTAAATACTTCAGTTTCATTGTGGTAAATAAATGAACATTTAATCTCATTTGAATTTGTCTGTTTTTTGCTGTTTGCACATATCTAAAGATGAGCACAAATCCTGTTTCAGCGAATTTCTCCAGCAAACTGGGAGAAATCCCCTCCTCTTATTGCGATTCAGAAGTCTCATCCAGGGAGCAACCTGGAGAAGAAATTAGCCAGGAGTTTATGGGCTCCAACACAAAGGAAGCAGATTGAAAAGGGTTGAGATGATTGAACTCTCCTTTATTCCATAGTGAGTCCTTTGTGCCAGGCTGCACAGTCACTTTGATGCTATCTCTGTCGCTCTGAGCTACACGCTGCTCCTTAGGTGCCTCACACAAAAGAATATGATGCAATACCAGAGCCTTTGAATGGGCTTTCCATCTCTTTTCTGAAAGCACATCATCTCTTAAAAAAAAACAATCACTCGTTATCAACGTACGTCATCACAGCAAAAACCTCAGTGCTTTAATTAATTACTGTGAATGAGTAACAACTGGCTAAATTAGTTCTAGGTAATAAAATGATGAAAAAAAGGGCTACAGCAAGAATGAGCCCCTTTTCCAACCAGAACAGTGGTATAATACAACAATTTTCCTATATGCTGTACACTCCAAAAACACCTGAACGCTGTGTTCCTCTACATCAATATAACCTTCAAAGTGTTTTCTGAAAATGCGAGTGCACTATAATCAAATACGCTTAATGGGTAGAAAAGGTCGTCTGTCAGATCTTTGCTTACAAAGGAACCAACTGGTAATGGGAGGAACAGTTGTACCCTGCTTTCAGAGGAAGATGGAAGAGACAGAAAAGAGGAGGAAGAGGAAAAGGGAGGAGGATGAAGATCTCACAAGGCTGCCATTACTGGAGCAATTCACACGCAGGAGAGCACAGAGAGACCTTTGAGTGGGTGGCTGGATGGTTGAAGTCTGATCAGACCCCCTATTAGCAGAGAAATAAGCTACAAATGGAGCAGAGGAGCTCCATGAAGAGAGGAGCAGGGCTGGACAGCAATGTCAGACTGCGCTAAAGGAGCAGGTCAGTCTGACCAGGCTCAAAAAGACCCACTTTACAGCACTTTGTCTGGACTAAACTTGTCCAGGGAAAGATAGAATCACATAGACCTTTAATAAGAAAGAATTGAAATTATTTACAGCTACTGAGCACTTTTGGGCTAGCACAGCTGAAAGTTAACAATCAGGAGGGAATTATGATGAAATCTTTGACTGTCAGTCCAAAGTGGTAATCCTCGATAAGACATGTCCACTGTTACCCAATATGGTGCTCTTGCAACTAAAGACAGCCTGACAAAAATTCTGAACTGTGAGTGTCAGAAACTTACAACAATTGTGTATTATTTATTCCTGCTTGTCAAAGTGCCACAATTCAGCTGGCGTTCATCATGCAATCTGACATGCATCAAAGTTGATGCTGTACAGTCTTACACAAACACCCAACTCACACAGGCTGACATGCAATGAAATTACAAGATCGCTGTTGTCAGGCAGTTTGCAGGAGGCATTAATCACAGTTCTGAAGGCAAAATGGCAGGTTTTGTCAACTTTAAAGCAAGTCTCAGTTATACTGTTGATGTCTTGAAATTATCAAAATTAACTACAAAGACATAAAACATATACAGTAAGTACAAACTGCAGTCACAGGTAAAAAAAAAACAAAAAAAAAAACAATACGTAGTTATTTAATTTATCAAGTGTAACAGTATGGAAAAATCAATCAATAGAAATTAGAAACACACAAAATAAATGCATGAAAAGACTGGTAGTCGCAATTTAATAGACCATACTGGTGGTTTTGCAAGTCTGAGCCCAATAAATACAACATACATACACACATACTGACAACCATTTCCCAAAACATACAACTGGGGTGGTAAACCTTAGAATTGTTTTTCCTACTAGACTGCCATTGTTTCAGCTCATTCCAGTACGCTATTACAATTAACTTGTAGAGACTTGAAACCTGCTTGGGATGGGTAATACATCAAAGCAAGCATGATGTCTATTAATTTTTTTTTTGTCAAAATAACTTAACTGATTCAACATGGAGCAGCATGGAAGACAATATATGTCTCCACCAGGGAATATAGTCCCAGAAGAGGACAGTTTTTAGCGAGCAACTAAAAATGACCGTCTCTTCCCTTTAGACATATGTATTAACAGGTGAAATGCTGAATTTTAAGGTGAGTAAACATTTGATTTTACAAGATTTGGTGGATCTGGCAAAATAACAGGAAAACTAAAATATGGTTTTATGTTTTAGAAATTGGTTATCAGTAACATAACAGGTATGCAGGTCATATTTATTGAGCTTAATAATGTAAAATCACTGTTATTGTCCTTTAAATTTAACAAACAGAAATATAACTGACCACATTATATAGGGAGAAAAACTGGTAATTGACATGTAACCTAATACGACCAACATTTTTATCTCTGATTCCAAAAGGTCATTAAGTTTTGTTTTTTTTTTTTAATTATTAAATCTTAAAATGTGAAGTGTTNATTCCAAAAGGTCATTAAGTTTTGTTTTTTTTTTTTAATTATTAAATCTTAAAATGTGAAGTGTTATTTTCTCTACGAGTATCATTGTACCACACGTATAGCATAATTACAGATCCCTCACAGAGTGGTCGTCACTACTGATATCACTGCTAATATATTTAGAGAGCACCAATTCTTCATTAGTGCATCAAACAGCTAAATGCACACCTGAATCCAGATACATTATCTGGATAACGACGTCCCTGGATATTGACACGCATTTCCATCTTCCATTAAAAAGTGTTGCTGTTATCTGGATCCTGCCTGCGTTGTGATCTCAGTAGGCAGGTTGTTAAGACGGTTCTGGCCCACTAGCTTCTGCTATTGTTATCCTTTGCCTTGTTGCACAATGCCTTCAGATGTTTTAACCAAACTCCTCTCCCACCCCTTCTCTGCCATCTGTTTGGTGACGTCTTCATAAACTGGCCTGTTTCCTCGCAACTTTCCAATTTTATTTGAACAGCGCTAGCCATTCACATTGGTATTAAAGCCTGTTCTTCCATAGATGAGTGTCACCCATTTTTTTTTTTTATTAACTAAAAATTTTTGGTANAAAGCCTGTTCTTCCATAGATGAGTGTCACCCATTTTTTTTTTTTATTAACTAAAAATTTTTGGTATGGGCTGTCGCTATCTGAGTTCCAAAAGCAGAGACCAGTTTATGGCAACTTGCAACCCCAGATTCAAAATAACTTTATCAATAAGAGTGTACATGAAGATGAGGCAGAGTAGCTGTCACTGATGGATTTTATATCACAAACGTGTCTTTACTGTGTGGATGGCATTTAACACACAATACTACCTATATTGACAACCAATTTCTAAAACATAAAACCATATTTTAGTTATTTTGCCAAATCCCATAATCTCTTAAAGTCTAATATTCAGTTTTGCTTGCTAACATGTATGTCCAAATGTAGAAAGGATGGTCATTTTTTAAATTTAGCTGTAAAAGCCTTCTCTTTGTGTAACTATATTATTGCTTTGCAGTGCCGTGTTAGACCAGTTAAATAAAGTTACTTTGACAAAAAAAATTTAATAGACATAGTGTTCAATATGATGAACACTACGAACACTTATTTCAAGCATGTTTCAGATCTCTATAAGTTGATTTTAATAGCATGCTGGAATGAACTGAAAGCAATGGCAGTCTGGAAGGTGGCAAAAAAAAAAAAAAATTCTAAAATTNGATCCAAAAAGAAAAAAAAAATTCTAAAATTTACCGCTCAAGTAGCCTTGTACATTTTGGAAAAGGGTTGTCAGTAACTTATCATGTCTGCATGAAGTATTAATTGGGCTTAAACATGCAAAATCGCTGGTATTCTCCTTTAAATATGGCCAGTTGTAACTGAGATCCAATCATAATGTGAGCCAGACCAAATCCGAAGAATGAAGTTCTGTATTTTCAGGTGTACTTTTCCAACCAATTTATACTAGTGTGTGTTTGTGAGAGAGAGAGAGAGAGAGAGAGAGAGTTTTAATTCTATAAAAAGTCTGTATATATACTGTATATTTTATGCAGTGTTGTGCACCCGTGATATACAGCATATTAATTTGTAATCCCTAGAGTTCATTTCTTTAACAAAATCTATAGGATTCTAGGTCAATCCTCCTCAAATGAAATTCATTTCATGGCTTTAGTAAAGCAGTGATTAAGTCTTACAGAATTCCAGGAGAATATGATGCACAGTACAGGAAGAGAGGTGCCATTCTAACCCTCCGAGGTAATGAAAGAGAAGTAAGATGGCAAGACGAACAGTAATTCCTGTTCTGTGCTTTGAGGATTAGGAACATGAAGACAAGAGAGGGAAGGAGAGGAAGTGATCCTGATGGATTCTCCTCTCTGGAAGAGGAGCACTGCTTGCAATGTTCTTCTGGCTGATTGATTTGGCTGATTAGGAGAGGACAGAGTGGAGTAGAAAGACTAGGAGCATTATCCCCGGGTGAGGTCTTATCGCACCCATGGCTGTCTAGCCTGCAGACGTCGAGTTTGTTTTAAAGAAATGTGGTTGATAATAATGAGAGCTCCTCAGACATCCCACCATTGGGCAGCGCTGCACGTTACTGACATGCAAATAGAATATTTTATGTCACAGTATCATGTTTCTCTGCTATAACAAACACCCATTTCATTTTAGAGGAAAACCAAACGAAAACAATGGGTTGATACTCTGTAATGTCACCTGTAGGAGTACGAAAACAGATCACATGCAAGAGAGAAATGTTCTTCCTGGAGCACGTCACCTGATGTAAATGATTTTCTCATACTGAATGAAAACTCTGGGGACAATTAACCTGATGAATAGAAATCTGTATGCATGGAATTTTGCTTAATGGGGTCTCTTAATGAGATCTCTTTGCTAGAATGCAATTATCCTATCGCAAATGTGGTAAATATCAGAGACATGTTCAGGGTCCAATCTGTGTCTACAGTGTAAGTTTTTCCATACAGTATAAAAGAAAATTTTTCTTTTAAACGATACATACATTTTCAAGACATTTTCCGATATGTTTAACAAATGTGAATAGAATAGAATAGAATACAATACAATACAATACAACAGAGTGGGGTAGAATAGAGTATGACAGAATAAAGTAGAATAGATCATGACAGAATAGAACAGGGTCGAATAACAGAGTAGAATATAATAAAACAGAATAGAATAAAGTGGGAATATAAAGAAGAATATAGAGCTCGACAGAATAGAACAGAACAGTATAGAATAGCATAGAGCTACAGAATAGAATAGAACACAACAGTATAGAATAGAATAGAATAGAATAGAATAGAATAGAATAGAATAGAATAGAATACTTACTGATGTGTAGAGATGGCCCTCCCCATTCATGGCGATGTATAACCCTGTCTTCACGGACTGAATGGCAACAACTCTCAGGCCCACAGGAATAAGGTTGAATAAAGCTGGAAAACACACACACACACACACACACACATTAATATTACAAAAACACACAGGCATGAACAGCCCTAACCATTAAGTGCTATTTATTACAAAGGAAATAAAAACACATTATGGCGCACTTCATCACCCAAATGCAAGCTGCCCATCATTAACACTTCACAGAGCATAAATAAAACGATAGCTGTTGCCTTTAGGTAATCTCTGGAGATGCAGTATTCCTGGTGTGCGTGACTAACCCAGCACAGCCCGGACCCCCCGGAGGTACCTGGAAAGTCACAGTAATTGGGGCCAGCATTGGTGCGTGACAGATTTAATAGCTCTTTTGTCATTGGAGCAGACTCTTGGACGTGTTACGTAATTTGTCTAAACTGGTGAGAAATAACCAGCCTGGACTACCTGTGACATTAAGTGTGTGTATATGTGGGACTTAAATGTAACGCATATAATGACCTCTACTGACCCTTGAGGTAATTGGTATTGGCAAGTTTGGAGTTCCAGCGAAGGACGAGAACTACTGTATGGCGATTGGTTTTTCATGGCTTCTGGCCAATTTTGGAAAGCTATGGGATTATAAATGGTTAAATTTAATATGCAGCAGTCAGTGGCAGCACTTGTATGGAGAAGTTACAGGTCTGTATTGCACACTATTTCTGTGAGTCTTTTTATTCCGATGTGACGTGCCATGTCTCCTCACTGTGATAAGAGTAGAGTAACTGACACAATATTAAGTGTCAGGATAGCATTAGCACCAAGCACTGGAATCAAATTACCCACCTAGCCTGAAGCGCTAGAGGAGCAGTGCCAGAACAAGCTAATAATACCTTTTTTTCCCCATTAAGCCTACTGTTTCCTGGTCTACTTTCCTGCTCAGAGAAAAGGACAAATCTGCATGATCCTGTAACTGTCACTTAAGAAGACAGTCTGCCCCAAAGGCTCTAAAATGTGGGTGTCAAACTGTGTGCCATGAAGGGCCAAGAGGCTGCAGGTTTAAAATCCAAAAACAAAAACCAATGTATACCCTCAATCGGTGAATTCATCTGACAAAGAGTTTAACTGAAAACTGGTAGTCTCTCAGCCCCCTATGGAACTGATTTGAAATGAAAAATGCAGCGCAGCAGTCACCTGGAGGTTACAGAAGCCTTAGGTGGAGTTACACACAGGGGTGGAGTAATGTGTAGAGGCCTCAGTATGCCTCATCAAAAAATACCTGTTGGATTGTCAGATAGCATCTAAATCTCCCTTTCCAAATGATCAAAACAGGTTACCCAAATCCACCAATCCAACAGGCACCCCTGCTTCATGCAGCGACTGACCAAGTGTGTTGAGATGTGAAACTGGGTAGGGGTTCAATTCCTCTTTAAAGCTCTAATCTGTCTATAATTTTGAAGATATTAAAAAAAAAAAAAACCCCACAGAAGACAGAATTCCTGTTAACAGCCCCTCCACTCTCCTGAAGTGAAACTGTGTGCCGTTATCCCCATTTATATGATTAGCCCTGCACACCTTCCACTGTGGGCATTCTGAAAAGTATAAACACAGTTGCTTTCGGTTGTGGTTTCCAACCAAGCCAGACAAGCTAGGTCAGATGAAACATACTGTGCCCTTTATGCTATCTGAACCCTAACTCCCAGGGTACCCAAGTACAAATTTAGATGTTCACTCAGTAAGGATGGTTGTGGGTGATGTTCCATGTGTTACTCTGCCCCCATGTGTAAACCTGTCATGGGATCCAAGATGCAGTCCAAGATGATGGGCAGCTGATAAAAGCGTTTGAAACCAGGTTTGATGTATGATGTTAACAGTTCCTGAAATGTTGTTGATAGACATCTATTAAATGTTAAAATCTAGAAGGCCGAGAGACATCATTGAGACACTCACAGGAATTACTGCTGTCATCCTTGGTCCCATCAAGAGAGCCATCGGGGTTCATTTGCAAGTAGTATCCCTGCCTGCAATATAACCTGGTCACTATACCCTTGAGCTGGGGATCTGTAGGAGGAAAATGAGAGAAAAAGAAGCAAAGTACAGGTTAGTATGCAGGAAAAAATTATTCCAAAAGGGGGGGGCATAATAACAGGTATGTTAAAAAAAAGGGACATTGTAATATGTTGGGTTTTTATTTTTGGAGAATTTTAACCCCATACAGGACTATTTTAACAACACTTTAGGATACCCAGTGTATTTTTTACAGACAATCCCACCGTCAACTTTGCGGGCACATAAACCCTGCCCAGCTCAGAGATAGGCTGTCCAATTATAGGCAGTATAATTAATCTGTGGTTGTCTGGGTCCCATAATGAACCCAACAGCACCCTCTTTGGGTCCTTACTGCGCAGGATATAAGAACTACTGAGTTCTGTCCCTTCTATCTGATGGGGGAACAGGGAATCTGCTGTAAATTAATCACCGCTGTGGTAAAATTGCCTGGTCGCACTGAATCTCAACCAGTCATGCTGCAATTCAGTTGGCATTTTGCCGTTTTGAACTGACAGGAGCAAAAGTAAAATTGAAAATGCTAAAATGGGAATGGTTTGATAAATCTGCAGGTGGATCTCTCTGGAAAAATATTAATCGATTCAACTGTGCATGTACGTGTGTCTGTGTGTCGTGTGTGTTTATAAGCGAGCATGGACAACTGTTGGGGTCATATTCTGTTAATATTAGCCTTATCGTAAAGATTGCCATCACCCCAGATTTCATTCTAAGTAAGCCTGGAGGATCAATCACCTTCGCTTGAACCCAAGCCATGCTCACCATTTCTGCTGTGTGTGTGCATGAGTGTGAATGTAGAATGTAAGAGGAAGAACTGAGAGAGAGAGAGAGAGAGAGAGAGAGAGAGAGAGAGAGAGCGAGAGAGAGAGAGAGCGAGCCAGCCAGCATGGTCACACAGGAGAGCTCGGGAAGTCTTGCTGAGGCAGACAGAGATAGGCACTTTATTTATTTATTTTTGTGCTCAAGGCATTCTCCTCTGAAATGACTCTGTGGGGTGATAGCATTGCTCGGAGGCTTTTCCCTGCTGTCTGAAAAGGGGAGAAAATATTGCTGCTAGTGTAGGAGGATGATCTGTGCAATGGTGCTATCACAGCATTCACCAGTGCTGCTTTGTTGTCTCACCAGAACAATGAAAAGGTGGCTAAAGCAGAATTTGTGACAGTGACAGTATAAAATATTGCTCAACCTTGTCAAAATTGTTGCAGTCATTTGTTAAGAGCGTGTTTGGTGACTATTAAATTGATAATATGCTGATTATATGAGTAACAAAAGCGTATGTCCTATTTCTCGTATAATGGCCATTCTTAGCAGTTATGACTGTTTTTCTGAACTCTTTTCTCAAAACAACACGTGAGAATGGGTTAAAGGAATAAGATCTTGTATGTTTTCAGGCAATAAACACAATGCACGTATACGTGACATTACTGCCAGCCATTTTCCTAAAAATACAGCTGAAGATGTAAATTTTGGAATTGTTTTTCCTACCTTCCAGACCGCCACTGCTTTCAGCTCATTCTAGTATGCTATAAAAATCAACTTGTAGAGACTAGAAACAAGCTTGACAAAAGTACTCCATCACAGCAAACATGAGGTCTATTAAACTTTTTTGTCAAAGTTACTTAATTTAACCAATCCAACATGGAGATGCACGGAAGAAAAATGTAGGTTTCTGCCAGGGAATATAGTCCCAGGAGAAGTTAAAATGAGAAATTAAAACAACCGCATGCTTTCTGTTAGCAAGCAAAACACTGAATTTTAAGGTGAGTGTATCACTTCAACCTTCAATTTTGAAAGATAACGGGATTTGGTTAAAGGACCATACCGACCATTTTGCACATTTGAGCCTAATATATTCAATTTTCATACACATGTCACTGACAATCATTTCCCAAAGGATAAAACCATATTTCAGCTTTTCTGACATTTTGCAAAATCTCTTAATCTTTCAAAATCAAATATTCAAGCGATACACCCACCTTAAAAATCAATATTTCTCCTGCTAATAGTTACGCAGCCTTATGAAGTCATAGACATTTAAATTTTTTGATAAATACAGGTCTTCTTTTGGGACTATATTCCCCGGTGGATACATACATTCACTCCACGCTTTTTATTGTGCTTAAATGCTAAAATTACATATACGTAACTTTAAAAAAAAAAAACCAAAAAAAAAAAAAAANCCAAAAAAAAAAAAAACCTGAATATATGCTGAATTAGGCTCACTTTACCCCATTGTCCATAGTTCTGAAGAGAATGTTGCATCCATTAAAAATGTTAGACATGTTATCTGTTGGCAAAACAAACAATTTAAAGTATAAATTAATCAAAGAGAGTAGAAGCACTTGTCTGTAAATGGAAATTTTTAGTCAAAAATCAAAAATCACTAAAAGCTAACAAACAAAATCATATTGGCCAGATAAGAGTGATATATTATTGAAAGCATAAGCAAAATACATTACTTCACTTAGAAAAATATAATAAAAGTATGTTGCCAAAATCAACTTCCAAAACATCTCTTCATCAGTGCTATGCAGTCATCATGGTTATGCTGAAAATGATTTCTATCTCTAATGTGACCAAAAGGAGGAAGAGGAGCAGGAGGAGAAAGAGGAGGACTGCACAGATTGACAAATGTAAATAATTCAACCACAAGAACAATCATCCAGGCGGGTAGATTTACTGTATGAAAACTGAGTCAAGTCAACTGGTTTCAAGTTTTTAATTCTGAAACGTTTCACCATTCATCCAAATGGCTTCATCAGTCAGAAATGAATGAACAGAAGGATGTTAAACCTCCAGTAACTACAGTAACTATGGTATCAAATCACAACAAACCTTTTGGAATAATGTGTGACGCAAAATGGATTATTCACATTTCAAACAATGAATAAATTATGATGAATGATGAAACGTTTTAGAATTAACAACTTGAATCCAGTTGACGACTCAGTTTTCATAAAGTATAACAGAGGAGTGTATATGTATTTCTCAGTGACTCCCGCAATTGTTACCTCTTAAGAAGTTTCTATTCTTCTAGACAGGGGCGATCATTAATCTACAGTCATTCTCTCACCCTTTAAGAATCTATGTATAATAGATTTTACAATCATCTTATCATTACAGTGTTTTGGAAAATGGAGTCTTATTCATAACCTGCAGGCCTTAATATATCAGAACCTTAATCAGTGTTACTTGACGTACAGTATGGGTTGTGCAATTGTTTTTGTCTGGTTGAGTGCCCTGAGAAAGGCTGTTAGAGGATTGCACGATGAGGCCGATACATCAAAAGTCAGTTCTCAAGCCAATGACAACTTGCCTGAGTGGAAAAACGAGAATACAAAAGGTTTACTGGCTTTACTATACCAGCATCAACCTGTCTCTTCTTCGGCTTTCTCCCCGTCTGTTACCGCCACTATAAGAACCGACATGGCTGAGTTTAATTGAGTACTTATGCTTCCAAACACATCACATCAGCACCCATATCAGCAACCACAATCACCGCAGAAATGACGCCAACGGCAACAATCAGATCTGGAGACCACACCCATATTACCCATCAATCCATTCAGGAGGAGACGGGTGAGTTTTCATAAGAAACAGCAACAAAATACACATGAATAGGCAANCCCACCACACACACACACAAACGTAAGCATATCCACACATGGACAGATTTTCACATGGATTTTTAATGAGTGCACAATTCCCTTGCGCAAGTCCACTCGTGAGGACATGCTAAGATGGTGACCTGCCGATCGATTAATGACTTTGATCAGCAGCATTTAAACAATCTGTAGGAGTGAAACTGATTTTGAAGACAGCTCAGCAGGACCATCAGTAACAATAAAAACAGCAGAGTAGTTGAGTTTTGTGTGTGCGGTATGTGTACGTGTGGCACTCCTGGCGAGCGAGGATGCGTGGATCTCTATGTAAAGGTGAGCTTGGCTCCTCCGTCACGTTATAAATCATGCGATGCTGGCTGTGTTCCCTGGGGCAAGCCGGCCAGTATGTTGTACACAGACATGGATTTCCCTCTAGTTTCAGAGTTTCTCTGCAGCTGAAATCTGTAACAGCTAATTCAGAGCAGGAGAATAAAAAAGGAGGAAAAGATTTAAGGCAATGGCACAGCGTGTGAGATAAGCCTAATATATGGCAGCTGAATTATCTTCTTATACTGAGAGGCGGCATTAATACCTTTTTTATTTAATTATGTTTTCCAACAATTGCTATGTTTCTTTTATGACATTCATGTATTTTACACACGTCAGAGTGAAATACCTAATAGCTTTTTCTAATTCCATGACTTATATTGAAGGTCAAGCATTCAAGGAAATCTGCTATAAATCCAAAACCATTTAACATCCTTCCATGTTCAATTAGTTGGACTTTTTCTTCTTAGTGAATTGTTTATAGAACTACAATAAAGGCAGATGATTATGAAATAATAATTCATTACAGGGCATACCTCCACCAAGACTGAACAAGCATGACAAAATTTGTCTTGTTCTAATAACTACATTAGACTATAAAAAAAATGGAGTAATTGATTTATTTGCCATAAGATATCATAGTTTTAAACTTTTAAACCAAATCTGGACAAAATTGCACTTATAGTTTGACAGATGAGAGGTAGAAGAAGTTAGTTTCAAGTCCTGATGCTCAAGTTCCAAGTTAAGTCACAAGTCAAGGGAGGCAAGTCACAAGTCAATAGTGAGAAGGTCATGTCAAATTACTTTGAGTTTTGAGTCTTAAGCAAGTCATAATGCACTCTTAATCGAATTTAATGCCAGGGTAATAATTTGTGTAGTCGACTTACACAAATTGTGAATGCTTTTTATAATATGTATTTTCCAGATAAACTATATAATCTGATGAAAATGCTCACAGATATGACAAGAAAAATGTAATATTTGTGTAATTGTATATAATTCTTAATCTTGGGTTTGGTGAAGGCATCAAGTCTTTCCAAGTCAAAAGGCTCAAGTCCAAGTGAGGTCACATGTCAGTGGTGTCAAAGGCAGAGTCAAGCTGCAAGTTGTTTTTGAAGTCAGCAAGTTTGTGACTTCAGTCCAAGTCGAGTCTAAGTTACGTGACTTGGCCTCAACACCAGTGAAGATTGGTTTCTTTTGAAAAAATTGACAAAAATATAGAGAAAAAGCAAACTGACAGATGTGGGTAAAAACATCACCTCCCTGGCAGAGGTGAAGATAGAGGAAAGTCTCTGTGTTTTTGGAATGACACAGCGTTTTCTGTGATATCAGACAAATAGCGAGGGTTTGAACATGGTGGCTCCAACATCACTTCAAAAACAAGAAGATCTTTGATTCATATCCTCCTACATTGTATTTTGTGTGTGTGTGTGTGTGTCTGTCTCATTTTTGCATGTCTGTTTCTCTCTCCTTTGCTCACTCTGAAGGCCTCCATAACACACCCACTACGTGTGGACTTTTCCAGTCACATTCACATTAGCTTTTGCAAGAGAATATTCTGCATGCTTTTGCTTCTTCAGAAGCATGCATAATGTTCTTCTTCTTCTTCTGCTTTTTTGGCAGCAGGGGGTTTCCTTCAAAAACAATCATTAAATTGTGTGGGCTGCAGCGTAAGGCCTGGTTATGCGTAATGCAGATGTGGACGTGGACGCCCAGAAATGGACTGTCTGTGTGTCCTTGCATTCTTGCTTCTCGCTTTCACGACGAACATGCACAACGGCCGCGTTCAACTCTGGGTTCAACTTTGGGTGGCGCTGTAGGACAAAGCCGCTCTTTATCAAACTCAGCAGACATGGAAGTAGTTTCTGATTCAGTCGCCCACGACAAGACATGGAAGAAGTGAAGAGAGTTGCTGTTGATTAACGGATTGCTGCATACTTGCTTTCTGCAAGACAAAAAAGTTACTCGCCATTGTTTGTTCTGTTTGACCCTCTGTCTCTTCCTTCACAACGACTTTGCCTTCCTCCGCACCTTGTCACTTGGCTAATCGGCAATGAAGGAGCATTTATGTCACACAAATGCCATCCATGTTGCTTCAAAAATTGACTGGTGTGCAACCATGCGAGTGACCCTCAAAAGCAGCCTCCGCAACCAGCTGTTTCGACGATTACGTCACATTTTTTTTCCACGCGCCCACTGTCTCGTCTGCATCCACATTAATCATAAACCAGCCTCAAGTTATCTGTGTGTACTATATGAACTGGATTGTCACAGATTATGATTTTATTTTCTCCCTTTTCTTCAAAAGTGGCCTCAACATCTTAATTCTCTCCCCATCTCATCTCTCTGACTTCTGTATCTCACCCCCCTAAAACCAACAATATCTTGTAAAGACAGCCACTGTATGAACAAAGAGACATGTTCCATTCTGTACAAAACAAACACAGTGCAGTAGTACACACACACACACACACATATACATACACAGCAGCAGTTGTAGACTGCTGTCAGCTCTGCCCTGCCTGACCCATTTTGGATGTTTCTGGAATAGCAGAAGGGCTTTTCCAGCCT
Organism: Lucifuga dentata; assembly: GCA_014773175.1. Lineage (NCBI taxonomy): Eukaryota > Metazoa > Chordata > Actinopteri > Ophidiiformes > Bythitidae > Lucifuga > Lucifuga dentata. The sequence continues at coordinate 99,000 of VXCM01001896.1, forward strand.
GTATAGGAAAAAACCCTCTGTGTTTGCCTCAGCGTCCCTCTGTTGTTATGGAAAACAGCATGAAGCACAAAAAAAAAAGAAAAAAAAAGCTGCTGCTTCTCTTTTACATCAGCAATGTCACCATCATAAACAAAAACTGGTGTGGGGTCTGAATGTGGTCTGATGAAACACTATTGTTTGACTGAGTCCTGTCATTGAATAATCTGTGTCGGTATAACAAACCACTCATCTCAAATGGGTTTCTCACATGAGTTGATCATGTAAACTAATCTAATGGTCTGATTTATGTAACATAATCTAGTGATCTATGGATGTAATCTAGTCAGATAATGAGAGCCAGAAGAGTGAGATCATGGTTGAGCCCTAGCTGCATGTACCCTCCCACCACCCCCATCTCCCTTAATATAATTTACAACATGTGACTGGTCTGATCATGGTCCCTGTTTGCTGTCCAAATGCATAGATGATTTCAAATCAAAGTGAGAACACACAGTATTCCAACCATTTTCCCTATAGTGTTGGATGATGCCAGTAAGCCACCATGGTCGATGTTTCCCCTGCATCTGTTGGTTCGTTAGCAAGATTACACAAAAAGTTCCAAACAGATTTTGATGAAACTTGGTTTAAGGGTGGGGCATGGATCAGGGAAGAATCTATTAAAATTTGGTGCAGATCCAAAACCAGGAGTGGATCCAAGAATTTTTAAATGATTTGATGATGTTTTTTTAATGATGGCATTTATAGATATTTTTGTCATTTTCTTCAAAAATTATATATCAATCTCAATTTTTTAAATCCTATGATATACTATTAATAGGTGTAGAACCAGAATCTGGTGGATTAAAATAGAATCCACTTGGATGGTTAATGGAATTGCTTGACTGAAAAAAAAAAAAATTGAAGAAACATGCAACAACCATTAATGTGTAGCTGAGATGATGTTGATTCAGTAACCTGCAAACTTATGTTTATTATATTCGTTTTCGTTCTCTTTAGATGGATATATTATTAGACTAATTTTGTCTCGGCTTGTTCAGCCTTGGCAGGGGTATGTGTTGATAATGAAGGTCTTCAGTACATTATGCACCAAGCTATAGTATTTTAATTTACCAAAGTCAGCATCCTTGGAAACATAGTGGTTTTGAATTTTCACTGAATGTAAAGAAAACCTTATGTGCTTTAATATGAACTAACACAACAAACAAAGTAACTCCAATATCATATTTCTCGAATAAAAAGGTGGAAGTACAGTAAGATGAAGTGAGTATTCTTTGTTGGTTGTGGTTACATGACCTGCGAATCTGACAAAATGATCATGCTTGATGTCAATTTAGGTCAGACCTTAGTGGAAATGTAAATGAAATATATTATATAATGTGAAGTGCAGCTCTGTTCTCTGCAGGCTCCCTGCAGCTCTCACAGTGAAGTCCAATGTCTTTTCACCTGGGAGAGCTCTGAAATGAAGACAACTGTGGGGACTCCACGCATCTGATTGGTGGAACATTTCACTCAAAATGCCCTTCTGGGGTGCAATATTGAATTTAGAAATGCATACAAGCTATTACTCTTCCCAAACTGCAGTAGTAAAAGCAGTATATTCCAAGCAGCTCCCTTTTCGGAGCCAGACAACCATGATCTGGAACTGAAGATATTCCCAATTCTCATGTGAGGTGAAAATAAATGGAATATATTCCCAGTAGGCCTCTAACCACTTGAAATTCAAGCAAAGGACAGCAAAGTGTTTGTCATGTATTCTGATTAGAGCTCCATCATCCAGAAACCAGGACAACTATGCCTATTTCAAAACAGCTTTCCCCTCATTCATTCACATTTCAGTTTCTTTTCTTTCTGGCAGCCTTTTGGAGCCTCACAAAAAAGCTCACACACCCCTTTTTTGGCACAATTACACTGGAATATAGCTACAAGAAAAGCCTTGCATTTCACAAATAAAGTGGCTGTTGCCAGGTTGACTTGTAGCCACATTTCTATCTCTTGTATTTATTTGAGCTCTGGCACGTAGTTAGATATGCACCATACCAAAAAAAAAAAAAAAAANAAAAAAAAAAAAAAAAGCCATCCTGCAGAGCCTGGTTTGGTTTCTGAATCCTTACACTATCTGCCTGGTCTGGCCAGGCATTAAATCTGCTCCCAAATGACAATATCTTCTGTTCGTGTCTCTAATCTGTGGAGCTATTGGACACTGCTGGGATTTCAGATGAAAAGATACCAAATATACCACAAGTAAATCCTCACATAAAAGACTCTGACAATTACACACAAAAATGTCCAGTCAGCAACACACATGGTGGGAACAAGCAGAAACAAAGGCCTGGAGGACAGCAGATTATAGCCAAGCATTGTCGTGCACCCTGACCCAGATGTGCCTCCAGATGTGTATTATGTATTTATAGATTATTTTATATTAAGGCCTTAATCTGTGTAATCAGCTGTTGGAACAGCTGTGGAAGCAAACATTTTCATTTCCAGCATTGCTGAATTAACCTGAACACAGAAAGCAGTGAAAATAGATATCAAAATGGCTCTCCTCTTGGTGAATGCAAGATAAATACTAAAATAAACTTTAGTTTCTAATCTGAATTTGCCACAAATATGATATTCAATGCTTAAGGATCAAGTAAATAATCACTGACGATTTACACATAGCGTGCCAAATGCAACAGGTTTGATACCTGATGAATCCCAGTGGAAAATTAGACATCTTCCATCATTCATCATTCCAGCAGGAAGGCAAGGTGCTTAGTAATGTCTTTCCTTAACGAATTACCCCATTATATAAAGAAAAATAATTAGCAGTAGTAGTAGTAGTAATTAGTAATAGTTTGCGATGATTCTGACAAAGAAATAATTGTTAACAATGCACTTTACCATTCCACTTTAAAGGAAAAATATTCATCACATTTCCATAACTGAAATGAAGGAATAAGAGGCCTTGGCCCACGAATTTATAAATTATGGAAGAAAAGATTAGGTTTGAAATGTGTAACCTCTATTCCAGTGCAGATATTGACCTTTTTTGCTCGCATATAAATGAGTTTCTCTCCTGGCTCTGTTCATGTGCTTATGGACCAAGCAGTTCACAGCAAATCGTATACGTGCTTCATAACGATCAGGCCCTAAATGACATTACCAGGGCGACAGCTCGGTAAACCGGTCTAAACCGTTAGGTACAACTCATCAGGAGACTGTCAGCTACCTGAGATTGCGGGTAAATCAGAGGCAGATTTGTTATTCTCGCCTCTCCGCCTGTTTGCCTCAGCAGAGACTTTGGACTGACTGGTCAATATAAACAACAGCAAAGCTGTCTCTCCCTCAATTTAAGCTTTTATGCACGGCGATGCGTAAATTTAATACAATAACAACTGCAAATTTGTTTTCAACATCACACTGATACACAGGTTTAATCAGAGCTCAACCGGTGGTTACTGTATATAATGTAAGCATGTTTACACTGAATGTGCATCACTTTGCCCACTAAAGTTCCCGCACCTTGTCTCCGTAGTCGCCGCTTCCTGAGACCGAAGATGCGCACTTTAGAGAAGATGTCGACCAAATTCCCATTGCAGAGCCCCTTGTTCTTGTTGGGGCTCTTTCTCCGCCGGTTGGTCGAGGGCCGGTCTAAATGCTGCTCCCGCGCCTGTCTCTTTTGCCTGATCAGCCCACTCGCGATAGCAGCGGCCATGGCTCAAAATCACACAACTGTCCAGGTCCGGTCTGCACACGGAGCACAGACCACACAAACAGCCACCTCTCACAGCTCGCAGCCCGGCCACAGTCCCATGGTGGCGGCTAAGTGCTCCGTTCCGTGATGTCAGGTGTCAAGTTTATGTGCTGCTTTTCGTTGTCCGAACACTACATGACAATCGTGGTATCAATCAAGCTGTCACGCTTGGACATCGTGGAAAAATGGAATCAGTTCATGCGTAATTCCATATGCATCGATGGCAACAGTCTTGATGAAGAGGCGTTGTGGCAAACTCACGCGAATAGAATTTTCTGAGGATTATTCATACCTGCACAGTAATCTGTCCTTCATTTTCGGTGACATGTTCAGTGTCATCGCTTCCTAAATGTCCAATATCGGCTGCAACAAATTCACCTCCACTTTGCTCCTTTCGTGTCGTCTCCTTCTCCCTCCGGTTGCTCTCTCAGAAGTCGTCGCTTCAGGCAGCGGCGGGCACGNTCGTCTCCTTCTCCCTCCGGTTGCTCTCTCAGAAGTCGTCGCTTCAGGCAGCGGCGGGCACGGTGTGCATGTCTGCCGCCAGGAATCAAGCAAAACACAGGCGCCAACAAGGAGGATCTCCACCCCAGAAAAGACTCAGCGGCCAGGGAGAAGCTCCAAGTTTGCAATAAGCAATCCGCGACAGAAGCCTGCGATGATTTATCAAGAGTCACACATTTGGAGATGCAAGAAAATACGCAACCAGAGTGTAGTTATTATAAATGAATGCAGAGTTACAGGCTGAATTGATGCAAAGTTATCTCTCACTTTTGTTTTATTGCATGCCTACCTTGCGGTCTGGAAAAGGTTTTCTTCACTGTTATTCCATTCGGCAGGTCGCCCTATTAAAACAACTGAATCAAATTCATAATACAGGCGCGCAATGAAGAAAATAAAATATATATATAATCAAAGCTGTTCTGAGACCTGTGGAGATGACGTCTGCATTGTGTTACAAGCTGCATACAAATACATAAACTTAAACCTCCGGCGAAGCAGTGGAAAATTCGACTCAATTGGCTTTTCATGGACAGTCCAGACATGCGACGATCAGCGCCAAATAAGAAAAAAGAAAAGTGACGCTCGGTTTATTTGCCCACGCTGAAAGAAAACCCGATTGGCAGCGACGGTCACTCGCCATTGTCTATATACCGAGATCAACAAATCCTCCCCATCAACAAGTCCTAACCACTCGGTCCTCCTTAGTACACGCCTGAGTGGAGAGGATGCCCTCCCCCCACTCCCTCCCTCTCGACCACCAGTCTAAGCCCCTGCTTTCGGGGCTCAGATGTTGAAACTGGCAAGGATTCAAGACAGAAATTTTATTAGACATGGGGTTACTAAACCAAGATGATCGCTGTTGTAAAATTACATTTTCACCTCACATCAGTACAGTTTGGAGAATGATCTGAGTGGGTTGTGATAACTTTATGCTCCATCTCGCGCTCATTGCTGCAAATGCCGTGTTCGTGTTTTAACGCTCCATTTGCTCTCCGTTTTGCTCTCCGTGGATTCAGCACCACAGAGAGCGCCTGTCATTTCCGCGGCGAGGACATTCCCCTCGCTTCAGTTCCCTTTACCCTTTAACCAACACATACTGCTGGATTTTTCATGTCATATGATCACAAGTAAACGGGGATCCACATAATCCCCCCCCCCCCCCCCCCCCCCCCCCCCCCCCCCCCCCCCCCC